>OOFC01012353.1:4583-17475 GCA_900323345.1 Pseudochromis fuscus
CAATGATGCACGGGGCAAACAACTGAAGATGTGGCGGGCTGGTGACACCACGTGATCATTGTCAATTCCACTCCACTCAAGAACATATCTTCAATTGATGCGGTAAGTATAAGGGATCCTTAACAACTAGTCCTATTCAGAAGGCTGATGTCTGGTGTCAAAACCAGTCCACTCAAGAACTTATCTTCGACTGATGTGGTAAGTATAAGGGATCTTTAACAACCAGTCCTATTAAGAAGTCTAATTTATACATCTGCAATTTCACCGATAAGAAGTTTATTTTGTTTGTCCATCATGTTGGGTAGTTTTATCAGGTCAAAAAAGGCTCCTATCTTTTTTTGGGTTGTGTATAGAAATTGTTGAAGAAAGTTTCAAATGGTTTCTGGATATCTTTTGCTTTGTAGTGTGTGGAGTTTGTTGAAGGATCCCTTATTTGAAATATTGTGTTCTCAGTCTGCTGTGTTTTTAATTGAAAAAAGTAAAAATTAAATAAGAACAAAATATGTACATATATACATATATATATATAATGTTTCAAAACAAATCTATTTAAAAAATAAAAAAAGATGCAAGTTGCTCCACCACTTGAAGCTGACCATCATGACATGCCGGTGGTGATGCTCCTCCAGAACTCCATTTCATCTGGAGCCAGTACTGTTCTCCTTGTATCCAGCTGTGAACACAATCAGCACAGAAAATCAATACCACTCAATCAATACATTTACTAATGTAACAATAAAAGAATGTCATAGGGACCAGAAATAGTATTGTAACCACATCTTATGTACAAAACACAATGTAATGAATCAAACTATAATTTATCTTACTCTCTTTCTTCTTTGACGACTCCTGGCAGGAGACTTTATGGCTCCTGCTTGGTCTGCCATGAAGTCTTTACAAGTGGGTGAAAAACTGTGAAAAGAAGACTTTATTTTATTTTTTGCTATTTCTTGCTATTTTCTGCTATTGTTGCTGTTAATGAAGTGGGAACATTTTGAACAATTTTAAACATGATACTTACATAGAAGGACGTTAGTCTCCACATCTTCCAAACTTGAAGCCAGATTTTTAACTACGTTGTGATTGACTCATTGTGAGGGGAGCCCAGTCTGTGAAATTATTCAGAACATTCATTTACTACTTACAGCAGACTAAATGTAGAGTTTTTGAAGTTATTTTAACCACTTCCACCCAAGCGCCTGCACCGGTGCGGGCAGACGAAAAATTCAGAGCATCCCTCTGATCTCACGCCTATAACTTCACAACCACCAGATGAAACAACAATTCTTTTACTGATTCTTCTACAGGAGGCTTGGAGTGTGACAAAACAGTTGTGATTCAATATTCCAACAAATGTTTTAACTGATTTTAACAGTTTTAAACATTTTGTACGAAATTGACCGCCCGCCTGGAGCACAAGCGACAGCTGGAAAAGCTGTCATTTGACTCTACACCATATGTTACACATCAAACCGCATGAGGAGTCTGCTCTTTAAAACAAGACCACTCTCACCTTTCTATGATGTACACACGTCCCTCCAGCTTCGGAAAAGTAAACAGGATGTGTTGCGGAGAAAAAAAACCCAGGCAAAAATATAATCCATTTTTGTCATTTTCGCCGTTTAAATCCGCTCAAAAACTTTACTTTCAGTCCACCTTCTTTTCAAACAAACCTCTGAAGCACACCAGGCTAAAAACTTTCTCTGATTGGACTACTAACTGTACATAATTTTGAGTGACGTGGACGTACAGCCTATAGCATTGCGCAGCACACTATCTGTTCATCACCTCCTCACAGCAATTGGGTAAAGCCCAGTCATGTTTGGTTGTCACCAATGAATTCTACTGGTTTAGAGCTTTCAAAGGAGGGTCTACATGCCAGAAATCTCCAAAGACTGACTGAGATACAAGCTTGCGTAACGCTGGACCTCACAAATACAGATATTCCTTCTTAAGCACTTTGCGCGTGCGCTCCGCCGCGGCGCACGGGGGTGTCAACCAGCGGACAGAAAAACGTTGGTTTTTGTGATAAAACCTAATTAATTATGGCTAAAAAACTAACTGTAAACAGATTTAGTGTTGTTGAGGCTTTAGAGGAGATCACCAGGACAAGTGATGTCGACATTAGAGATTCTGAGGACAGCAGCTCAGACAATGGTGTCGAGGGAGAGTTGTTTACACAGGACCGACTCGGTCTAAGGAGTGTTTCATTGTGTTGTTACGTTATGTCTGCAGGCAGATCACATCCATATATATATAACATGTTATATGTGTGTTTTGGTAAAGTTTGATCGAGCTTTCAATGTGTTTCGGCGCTGTAATCGAAGTCTACAAAACAAAAGCCGCTGCTATTTTGAATCCAGCCGGTCAGGTGTTTCCTGTTTATGATGTTTTTCTAACATCATATATGCAAGTCATCCTACATATATCAATATCTGCCTGCTTGCCTCACTTTTGTGAAGACCTGAAGCCCCCAGAAAAACCCAATTTTTTATTTAGAAAATAAAAATCTTCCTTTGAGACAACAATATGTCATTGCTTGTCTCTATTTTAGTTCATTTATGCTGTACACAAAGGATAAAACAATGTTGTGGGTTTTGGAAATGCTTCATAATGTGTGATAGTTCTTGTCTAAGGGAACTAAAAAGCATTTTATAGCCACATCCCATGTTTTCAGGTGAAAAACCCATTTGGCACAACTTGGTGCCAATCTGTGCCAGATGTGTCTCCACAGTTGTCCAAGTGATGTACGTCTGGGACTGTTCTGACTAAAATGGCTGTAACATTGTGTACATCAGTTTTATGACACCAAATTTGGAGGAACTGCAGGTCACTAGTTGTAGAATAGATCCAGTCCATCATTTGCCTCCTGACATTTGATATAGTGACATTTTTTACTCTACAATTAAACATGTTTTGGTAGGCGGAGACAAAATGTTGTCATTTCTGCTGTATTCCAGCTGATATAACTCTAGCCTGATGAAAGGTACAACAAAATTCTGCATTTTGTTAACTTTACATAAACACCAAGATTATGCATCTAGGCCCTACAGTTGTTGAGCAGTTACTTATATCATTTGGGCATGACATTTCAGGCAGAAATGGTCAAAAAGTAGCCTCAGGTGGAAGTGGTTAAGAAGGGGTACCAGAGGATGTGTTCCAACTATAGGGGGGGTCACACTCCTCAGCCTCCCCGGGAAAGTTTATGCCAGGGTACTGGAAAAGAGGGTCCGATAGTTCGATAGTTGAACCTAGGATTGAGGAGGAGCAATGTGGTTTTCATCCTGCTCGTGGAACCGTGGACCAGCTCTTTACCCTCGCTAGGGTGCTGGAGGGGGCATGGGAGTTTGACAATCCAGTCCACATGTGTTTTGTGGACTTGGAGAAGGCCTACGACCGTGGCCCCAGGGGCATCCTGTGGGGGGTACTCCGGGAGTATGGGGTGGATGGCCCCTTGTTAGTGGCCATTCAGTCCCTGTACCAAAGGAGTATGAGTCAGACCTGTTCCCGGTGAGGGTTGGACTCCACCAGGGCTGCCCTTTGTCACCGGTTCTGTTCATTACTTTTATGGACAGAATTTCTAGGCGCAGCCTGGGGGCGGAGGGGGTCGAGTTTGGTGGCGGGAGGATCTCGTCTCTGCTTTTTGCAGATGATGTGGTCCTCTTGGCGTCATTAGGCAGCGACCTGCAGCTCTCGCTGGGGAAGTTTGCGGCCGAGTGTGAAGCGGCTGGGATGAAGATCAGCACCTCCAAGTCTGAGGCCATGGTTCTCAGCCGGAAAAGGGTGGACTGCTCGCTCTGGGTCGGGGCGGAGGTCCTGCCCCAGGTGGAGGAGTTTAAGTATCTCGGGATCTTGTTCACGAGTGGGGGTAGCAGGAAGTGGGAGGTCAACAGGCAGATCGGGGGAGCGTCGGCAGTGTTGCAGATGCTGAACCGGTCCGTTGTGGTGAAGGGGGAGTTAAGCCAGAAGGCGAGGCTCTCTGTTTACTGGTCGATCTACGTTGCAACCCTCACCTATGGTCATGAGCTTTGGGCAATGACCGAAAGAACAAGATCGCGGATACAAGCAGCTGAAATGAGTCTCCTCCCCAGGGTGGCTGGGCTCTCCCTTAGAGATAGGGTGAGGAGCTCGGTCATCCGGGAGGGACTGGGAGTAGAGCTGCTGCTCCTCCACATCGAGAAGAGTCAGTTGAGGTGGTTCGGGCATCTGGCGAGGATGCCTCCCGGGCGCCTCCCTAGGGAGGTGTTCTGGGCATGTCCAAATGGGAGGAGGCCTTGGGGCCGACCCAGGACACGTTGGAGGGATTATATCTCTCAGCTGGCCTGGGAACGCCTCGGGATCCCCCCGGAAGAGCTGGTGGAATATGCTGGGGAGAAGGCGGTCTGGGCTTCTCTGCTCAGGCTGCTGCCCCTGCGACCCAGACCCGGATAAGCGGATGACGATGAGACGATACGAGACGAGACGAGACTATTGTTATTAGGACTTCTCCTTCCATAGACTGAGCTACAGAAACCATCCAACCAGCAGATGTTCAGCTCTTCAGGATGTTTCTTCTTCTATTCTACTTTATTCTACTGATGCTTCTATGGAAGTGAATGGAGTGAATTAACTTTCACATAGTTCCCATAGATTATATATTATTTCTACTTTTGTTTTCACATGTTCTACTTTCTCTACTTCTTTAAAAACTGGAGCACATTTAAACAGTCCCGGGTTAAATCATTTCAGCGTCCATGCTAGTGTTGTAGTATTTGAGATTGGTCTTGGTCTTGAGACCACGTTTTAAGGATCTCGGCCTCATCTCGGAATTGAAGGTATTTTTCCTCGGCCTTGTCTCAGTCTGGGACAGGGTGGACTGAGGTTTTTTGATTAAGACCTGTCAAGACCAGGACAGCAGTACTGTGATAAGTGAGAAGTGCCTTCCTGGTGTCATGAAGTCTTTGTGACACCCGGAGTGACATACCTCCACATCTTGGTCTTGTCTCGACCTCGACCTGCAAATGTCTAGTCTCGATAATGTATTGGTCTCAGTTGCTACAATCTGGACTACAACACTAGTTCACACTGCATTTTATTCAGGAGTTGGATTTTCTAGTAAAGATTCTGAATGAAGATTTGTTGTTCTTACCAACAACTCTGACCATCACTCCTGTTTGGTTTGTAAAATGTCCTGCTGAATCATTTGCTTCCATCCTGAAGCGGAAGGTAGCGTGGTCTTTGATCTGTATGTCTCTGATCTGTAGAGTACAGATGCTCTTCATGTCTCCCAGGTACTGGTAACGAGGGTCATTGACTCCTGAGCTGTTGTAGACGTAGGGGGTGGTGGTCTGACAGATCGGATGGTTGGGACACCAGACGACTTTGATGATCTGCAGTGTAACTTCTCTTCCATCCTTAATGAAGGACTTCAGTGGAGTGAAGGTGCAGGGGAGGGTGACGGTCGATCCTCTCACAGCACAGGTGGAGGTCAAAAGATAATTTATAGTCTGACCGTCAGCACCTGGAACACAACAGCACAGTGATGAGCACTGGAAACTAATGGAGCTTTTCCACTGCATACAGTGAGACACTACTGTTCAGTGTCACCGTACTTGAATCTAAAATATGTCATCTGTGTTTGTCGTCTCGCACACTGGACGGTCATGTAACCATTACAAACTCTCTACACAGACACGCCCACTGTCAGAACATTGATCAAAGTCTCCAAACAATCAGGAGATGTTGCAATGGCAAACCCATTGATTCAAATCACACCTGTTCTGTGGTTATGTCATCTCATTTTCTCACATCGTGACTGCGATTCAATGACTGCTGCAGCGCTAGTTATTATTTAGCCTGTTAGGGATTTTTCTTGTACTAATCAACTTGAGAGACAAAGTATTCACCCTGGACAACTGTCTTTAAGGATTTTACTCTGCAGAAGAGACTCTCACAGAGTACATGAAAACTGAGGTGAGAGTCTGAGAGTCAAGACTTTTCTATTTGTAGTTCATGTTGATTTGGTGGCAGAACGTGTGAACTTCAAGGTTGTACAAAGTGCTCATTGCTAAGAAGACAGGATGTGAAAGTAAGGTAAAGGTATCTCTCACTGTTGCTGACTTGCAACCATATATGTTGAGGACAGATACGTATTGGGACATGAAACTACTTTTTGTTGTACATGACAGTTATAGCACAAACCTGTAATGTGCACAGCAACAATACACAGGCAGGAATTTTCCATAAAAGCCTTATCTGTGGACCTGATTTTTTTTGCTTTGCTCAGTGTGTTCTTGTATAAAGGCTCTAAAACAGAGCTGATCAACTACCGTGTAGAGCAGCACCTGACACTTTGCCATCCTACCTGGTTTGGTGATGTCATAGAGGACCTGAGTGATGTTCTTGGAGAGAGTTTCAAGGTTGGCAAAATTGTCCACATAGAAAACTTTGGACTTGTCGTGTCCGGCCATGATCTCCAGCTCTGTCTTTTGGGCTCCTTCCACTCCAATGCTGAGCACAGTGATGCCGTTGTCTCTAAGCAGCTTGGACGATGCAACCACATTGTCGTTTGCTTGGCCGTCAGTGATCACTATGAGGATCTGAGGCACCTGCAGAGCTGCCCGGCCACCATGCTCGGCATTAAAGAAGCGTAGGGAGTACGCCAAAGCCCTGCCAGTGTACGTTGGTCCATTAGGAGACCGCAGCTGTGAGATGGCGTTGAGGACATCTTCCTTGCAGTTGTAATCTTTCAGGGTGAACACAGAGTTGGGCTTGGTGGAGAAGAGAATGACACCAAACTGAGTCAGATCTTTGCCGACCATGGTCTGGTTCACCACAGACGACATGAACCTCTTCATGGTCAAAAACATATTTTCAGAGATGCTGCCAGAGCCATCCACCAGGAAGATGATGTCTGCTTCTTCTATCTTCTTACAATCTGGATGGAAATACATGGGAACAGAGGGTCAGGGGGATACTAGTTAGTTATTGTGTTCGGACTTGGATTTTAAATGTGTCTCAGGCAATCAGATCACAAGTGGACATCCGAGACCTATCCATGTTCACACCTGGTATTTACACACATCTACAAACCGTCCTGCTGACTACTTGAACCTGGATGTCGCTATGACAACGTCTGGGCCATACAATTACCACGTAAGACCAACTTCCCCAGTGTGGGGTTAATGAATGTGTCTTATATCTTAATGCCAGAAGAGTGGCAGCTTTTCTGAACAGTTAGCGCGGTTAGCTAAAAGAGAGGAAAAGGCAAAATGATTCGAGGACTATTGTACATGTATGGACTGTTCACACTGTTTTAGGTGAGAGGACAAAGTGGTTTCTGGCTTGCAAATGAGAGCGGGGTGAGATGAAGGAGACAACACAAGCAAAGTAGCAGCTTTTTCTTGCATTCACACCAGATATGTGGTCGCATGTCCCTGACCACCCCTACATGTGGTCCAAGTCATCAGATCTCAGTGTGTTTTTGTAATCGCTCACACTTGTATTAGCACTGTTGACTTGTCATCTGATCACCTGAGACAGATAAAACCATCAAAGTGTTTCCCCACAGACTGTGTTCAGAAATGGACGAAGCAATCAGGTCTGAAAAGTAAGGCCAATGCAAACGTGTAGAAAAGTACAATATCACATAAAAACATATATAATGTATTTAAAAGATGGACGTAGCCACCAGGTCTCAAATGTGAAGCCAGTGTTGAGGGGCAACAAAGTGTAATACCACCATCAGCCACCAGGTGCTGCTCCAACTGACTTCAATCCAAACATCCTCATCTTCAATCCTGAAATATTCATCAATACATTTCTCCACAAGTCATTCTGATGTCATCAGATAAAGTCAACTCTTCTTCTCTTAGGGGCGGGGCTAGTCTGATTGACAGGTGGACTGACAGCTCTGGTCTCCAGTGATTTACAGGTGGTTTGTCTCATCCTCATTGGACAGTGTCCTTGGTTGAAGGGTCAGACCCGCCTCCTCACTCCTCCCTTCATATCCAAATATGGTCTGATCTACAGTGTGTGGTTGGAAACCAGTTTTGTGCGAGTGCCTCAGTTCGAAACCAGTGATGAGAAAACGTTAAATATTACACAACAAGCCCTGAATGTTTGAGATGAAGTAACAAGTGTTATCAGCAGATCAAATGAGACTTAGAGCTGGAGGAAAAACATATTTCTGTTTCAGGTGGAGAACATTCACATTTAAAAAGAAACAGTGTAACAGTGCTGCTGGCACATTGTTTCACATGGATTGGTCCTGTCCTTCATTGGCCATTTTTTGGAATTCTGTTTTTGACACCATCTCTGAAGTCCTGCAACATCAAGTCAAGTCAAACCAGATCCACTTTGTGCTATTTTTGGTGTGGCCCCAGACCCTAATTTGCCGAAGTCCAAGCTTAGAGTTTTGCATTTTTCATTTTTATTGGCCAGACGAACCTCACTATTTAAATGGAAAGACTCAGCCCCCCCTTCACGTTCACAATGGTTAAGAGATCTAATGGCTTGCATGGACTTAGAGAAGATTAGATAGACTATTCGCGGCTCTGAAAATAAACTTTATACACTGTGGCGCCCTTCTCTAGATTTCTTGGAGAGACCCTTGACTACAGCCTCTGAGTAGCCCATTGATGTGAGAAAAAGAAGCACTGAAAAAGTTAGAATAAAGTTTATAATTTGAAGTGTTGCCACAGCAACAAGAGTGCCTCAGATACAGATCACGTCTTACCTGCCAGTAGAACCAGAAGAACCCACAGAGTCTTTTTATCCCAAACCACCATCCTTAGATCTTTAAGTTATGTCCTGTTTAAATGTTTGATGAAGCTACAGCTGCAGTGATGAAGACACTGACTGACTGACTAAGATGAGGCATTTAGCCTCACTGAGGAGGATGTGACATCACTGTGGTGGTGACACTCCCTCTTCTTTTTCACCTGCCATCAGTGTCACAGCTCTGTTCATCAAGTGCTTCATCAGAACGACTGAATGTGAATGTTCGAGACGCTGGAAATGAACATTAGTATTTAAAATGACATTTGCTCAGCTCCTGTACTGTAGTACAGGTACTGCATCAGTTTTGACTGCACAGTTTAATGATTAATGAGCGCTGTCTGTTTTTAACTATTTTAAAAATCAGAAGTGTTCAGGATGTGGACAACTGACAGCTTCCTGTTTCTGATCATTTCAGGAGATAAAGTAAAAGAACAAGCAGCTGTGTTATGGATGTGAGTCTGAGAGGAAAACACATCCGGAGGCTGATCACCATCACACTGAGAGCCCATCACAAACACACACTCTGTTCAGCGCTCATCTGATTCTTCCTGTTTGTTTTGTTGTTGTAAAGTGGTAAAGGTGTTTTCAACCAAAACGTGTTATTATCATTATATTTGACCATTTCATGAACAGGTTGTGAGTGCTTTTGTCTGGAGGTCCCCGTGCTGCTGCTGCTGAGCCGTGTCCAACGGTTCAACCCGTCAGAACACTGGGAGTCAGATGATGTCAGAGTCAGGCCTGCAGCTATTCACTGTTGAAACGATGAGTCGACTGAAGCCTCAGCTCCAATCAGCTGTTCTCTCTCTACGGGATGCAGATGAGCAAAAAACGTCAACAAACTCACAGACCACACAAGTGCATCTTGGGAAATTTGGAGCCTGTAGACCTCCCGGCAGCACGTACAGAGAATGTTGATCACAATCAACAAACTACGAATTCCCACATCAAGTGTGTCTTGCAGCGTCCGCTGGTCTGACATGCATTTTTTTTGTAGTGGTGGGAAGAAAACTGTTGGTGATAGATGCACAGCGCCCCCAGGAGGAACCACGGCAGGAGCAGGTTTCCTGTGCGTGCAGGTTACTTCAGACGCACTCACAACGTACGAAGTAAATCCAACGAGCGGAGGAAGTACAGCGGCTGTTTGTCTGGCCTGCATCTTGGCTGAGGGTATCAAAAAACACATGCAGCTCGCACATTATCATTTTGAATTTATTTATTTTTCATTCTACATTTATCTTTAAAACTGTTGTAAATGGTACAGTTTCAAATATTGTTCAAAGTTTATCCCTTTCATTCTGTTCATATTTGTCTATAGTGTCTCTATCACATGTAGAATATATCACCGTCCTATCTGACATTAATAAATGGATGATCAGTCAGTGGGCAGTGAGTGTCCAGTCTATATCTGTCACTGTCCCATACGATGGACTCAGTCCTGGCATGGACAGCTTCAGTTTCAGGAATCCATAAAACCACATGGGAGGAGCTCAAATCCATTTCAGTAGATCAATCAACAGCCTCAGTGTACAGACGTTTGTAGCATCTGTACCAAAGTATAAAGCTTTAAACTATGTTAGGAGATCATGTTGGGAGAGTTCATCAAGTTTCAGGCTGAAAGAAAAAGACTTTTACTGCTGTCACATGTCAACGGGGTCAGAATGGACCTGGACAGTATGTGAAGTATCTAAAGTATTACCACAGTCAGTATGGGTCCCAAGGGCCAGGGGAATGGCAAGAGCAGGAAGAGGCATGTTCTGAGCCAGCTCCTCCAGAGGCAGGTCCAGAACCAGAACCAGAACCACAGGAACCAGAAGAAGAAGAAGAGGATTCACGTGCAGCCTTTATGTACATGTGCCTCCCATGCAAAAACACACAACCAACACAGTGTGACCACACCAGCTTTAGAAGTGAGTGCACCTCAAGGATGATGCATGGGCGTCACACACATGGTCACGTCCTTTCCATACGTGTGTGTGTGACGTGCACCAGCTGCAAGACCAACACACGTCCTCAGTACCACCTCCAGCTCCAACATCTCATTTGCAGATTGTTTATTACCTCTGTGACCTCCATGACCTCGGGGACCTCTGTGACTCCCATGGACCTGAACAACTCACCACTCTTAGGTTTGTGTGTCCAGTTGGGACAGAGGTTTAATCAGATTATGAGTCATATCATTAATGTCTGTTATTTAAGTCTCAGCTTTAACATTTAGGCTGAGGTTGTATAGATGATGTGCTGATTAATCATGCAGACAAGAACGAAGGATCCTTCATTCAGAAATCCATCTTTTAATCTACTGATACAGAGAGGAACAAACAGAGACAGGACAGTACTTTTGACAAACATCTGGTGACAATAGTGGACTGTTGAATTTGATTATTTTTATTGTTGACTAATCGTTGCCGTTTGTGAGAGCATCAGAAAATCTGCTGTTCTGATTGGTTGGAGTATTGAAGATGGCAGCCTCCATGAAATCCTCCGTGACCTGTCGTGTGTTTTAGTGAACCACTCCACTGTGCTGCAGCAGAAACAACACATCACACACGAGCACTGACCCTCGCCACCTGTGTTTCAGAAACCTCCTCTCAACCAATCAGAGGGCTTCACGGCCCGCTGCCCCCGCCTCTCGAGTCTTGAGGCGGAGGACTCCTGGTTCCGCCGGGCTGGACGGACGAGGACGCGCCGCTCTTGTTGGTTCTTGTCACGGTGACTCAGCAGGTCTGTGGGTTTATAAAGAGGCGGCGATGTTCAGACCGTCACCACGGAGACGATGGCCTGGCTGCTCCACATCGCCTGCATCCTGGTCTGCTGCCCCGAGCTGCTGCAGGGCAAAGCTTCAGGTAACTCACCTGCTCCTGCCGGTGTCTCTGCTGCATCACTAACATGTTCACTGCTCTTCCACAAACAGGAACAGTTTGAACTTCTCCCACTCTGACTGGAAATCAATGTGGTTTACTGGGACACTCTGAAGCCCTGTTCACACCTGGCTGCTTACATCTATATTGTATCAAAGCTCCTGGTTCTTCTTTAATTTCTTCTTCTACTTTGATGTTCTTCTCGTCTTCTCATTTCTTCTTCTTCTTCTTCTTCTTCTTCTTCATGTTCCTCTTTTTTCTTTCTTTGTTTTCCTCTCTTTTTCAGTTTCTTCCTCTGTGAATATTTTCATTAGATTCTTATTTCTACTTTTCTTATTCTGTATTTTTGTCCTTTTTTTTTCAGTTTTTTTTAATTCTGCTCTGTATTTGTTTGTTTGCTGCTGTGAGACATGAATTTCCCGGTGGTCCTGGTCCACCTCAGGACCCTGAGTGTTCCTCTGACTTTGGCCTTGTTGTGTCCTCCTCCCTCATGCTGCTGTTTCTTGCTTGTTGTTGTCCAGAGTACCAGCTGGAGTCAGAGACCAGGAGTCAATGTGAGTTACTCAGGGGTGTGGCTGTTGCCAAGCAACAAGGTGACATCCCTCAGTGCACAGAGGATGGCAGGTTCAGGTATGTGCAGCAGTTATGTCTTTTTGTGAAACACGATCACCATGGCAACGTCTTCTGTTTGATCCGTCGTGTGACTGCAGCACACAGGAACACACACACACACACACACACACACACACACAGGAACACACAGAAAGACACTTAACCTTGATTTACAGTTTCTCTCATCAGCTGTTCACGAGCCTTCACTTTCATCAGAGATCTCTTTATGTGTTTGTGTGTGTGTGTGTGTGTGTGTGTGTGTGCAGACCTGTGCAGTGCAGTGGGCGGGGTCAGGAGTGTTGGTGTGTCGACGCCAAAGGTCAAGAGGTCGTGGGGACTCGAACCAACGCCTCAGCTCTGCACTGTGAGAAACACGACAGCACGACTCACCATCAGGGAGGGTTCAGGTCACATGGTGTCACCTGGTTACAGCTTCTTAACACAACAATGCTACTGCATCTACAAACACAGATTTATTGGAATGACTTCCTTATACTGACAGACATGATGCAGGTACTGCACTGTGCATATTTGTAAAATGTAATCAAATTGTATCATCCAGTTTTAAAAAATGTAACCGTTAACATTCAAACAAGTTACAGAGGTAGAAATAAATTCAACCATCCAGTGACACAAAACAGTTAATGGGCTAACAAGAATTT
>OOFC01012364.1:2365-21663 GCA_900323345.1 Pseudochromis fuscus
ACATTTATGCATATGACTCCACCAAAAATGGTCAAGACACTTTGAAAAAAAATTCAGGACAAGTTTCTAACATGGTCCACAATATATCAAAGATTGATCCAGATAAAGGAATAATTTCGGATAATATGATCCAGAATATAAATAAAATATCTTTGGTGGAAGTCACAATATGGAAGGAAATGTTGTGCGTGGCGGAGCTCTGCGCGCTCCGAGTCCTTTTCTAGTTTCTAATAATGTTTTAACAAAGACAGTGGAGAAAATGTCTAGTAAGTAGCAGCCAAACACTGTCACTGCATCTGTGAGCTGAAGAAAAAGAAGAAGAAGGAAGCAGTAGCTAACTGAAAACAGGAAAATGTTGCAGTTCTTTGGGTAAAAAAAGCATAACCTTATAACATCCTGATGAATTTTTCTGAAGATCTACACCAGGGGTCTTCAACTTGTGCCATGGAGGGCTGAGACCCTGCAGGTTTTCTTTCCAACCATCTCTCCAGCAGCTGATCTCACTGATGAGCTCCTTCCCTCAAATTGAAGGAGGTGTTGATCATTAAAATCACCTGCTTTAGAGACAGGCTGGAAAGATAACCTGCAGTGTCTCGGCCCTCCATGGCACGAGCTGAAGAACCCTGATCTACACACACATGCAGGATGAAAAGGTCTACAATCTGAAACAAGGTTTGTGGAGGTTCTCTGAATCTTTTCATATTAGGTATCAAACAATCCCACCACACAAACCTCTCGTCAACACCAGCTCCTTTGCAGAGCGTGTTAGCTGAGAAGTGGCTGTACAAACCATTTGGTGTGATTTGACGTGCAAAGGTCACTTGGATATAACTTTGATGGTTTCCTATCTAGCAAGGTTTGGGCTGATAAATTAAGGGAAAAAAATTGACTGTAATTTATACGGTTACACAACACTGTATCGAAATGATGTTGTTGCACCAATTGAAGCCCCAATGTAAGAAACATCAACTCATCATAGATTGATAATTACAGTTATCAATATGCAAAGCTCAAGACATTTTCTCTATTTAAGACCACTTATACATTCATAGTGTAATTTGAATATTGGAAAATACCTGGATGAAGACTTCAATAGAAGCTGACAAGGGTGTAACCCCTCTGTCTGTGGCGTAGACAGTGAGCCAGTAGGAGTCTTTGGTCTCACAGTCCAGGATCCCAGCAGTGTAAATCACCCCTGTTGAAGCAAGAGAAAGATTAATGCATTTGTTTCAGAATACATATCTATTAGGTGTGTGTGTGAAGGGGCAGAGTGGGTATTATCAGTAGAATACATTCTTGAAAGATCTCACGAGGAAAGTCTTTGAATACTAAGTTCCCCGTGGCAAAGACACAAATTTAGACTAAACTTTGTGTCCTGGCTTCAGTGACATTCACAGGCATTAGTGGCGCCGCTGTAGTCACCTTCAATGTTTCAGCTTCTCTACAGCTAATCACAGCTGACCAAACTGCTCCCACTGCTATTTGCTTTAGTGCTAAACGTACCCTGAACTGCCCTACACCAATAGAGCCACACACATACACACAAAAACACCCAGACGCTCACACACATTGACTGGCGTGTGTTTAGTGGCCTTAAGGAAGATGAGTAGCTGACAGCTTTGGTGACCTCTTGAGGGACAAAGAGAACACTCACAATGGATGACACATGGGCGCCTCCTTTTTTTAAATCAGTCAGGCAGGGCAGTCTATGTAAACACACACACACACACACTCATGGGTGAGTTCACACTCTAGCTTTTAGGGTTCATTTATGTCACGTCTATACATTTCCAAGAGCGCTGAAGTACAGTGTTGCAAAGTTAGAGTGCCACACAGGAAACGAAAACATCCTAATATATGTGGTATCATTTCCATCATCAGAAATGAACACAAGCCAGCTAGAAATAAATAGACTGAGCTGATCATAAGAGACAAGTGAGCATATGATTTATTACAGCTCAGTGCACAAAAACTTTCATCAGATCTCCAGTTTTCCATTAAATCAAGGCACTTTTAAGAGACAGCCATTCCCAGAAACATATGAGTCTGTTAGTTCAACTCAGTTGAAGAAACTCAGTAAGCAGTAAGATGAATGCATTTGTCAAAGCTTGCAGAGTCTGTGTGCAGCACCCGCGCTTAAGAGCACATACAATTAACCCCCAGCAAATGCTAGGAAGATTCAGACCGGACAAAGAAGCAAGTGAATATTTACTTTGACTCTTTTATCGTTACCTAATCCTAAACACTTTTGTATTTGTTTTTAAACCTGGTGAGTCCCTTGAGTTCTTCAGTTTGCATTTTTGCACCTTTTTGTTAGTATCACTATTCAAATTATTATTATAAGTAGTGTTAGCAAAGTAGTGTTTGGTGCTAGTTGGGTGCTGTGTTACAAAGGAGCCTGTTACCATGCAAAACTTACAACTTTAGAAAATCACTCTAAGTTCAACCATGTTGCATCACATTTTATGAACAACAACAACACACAAATCAAGGTTTGTGTCCATATCTCCCAGAGGCACAGAGGGCAAAGACCTCAAGACCTTATTAAAAACATTTCTGCAGGATATAATCTAAACAGAATACACTGTTCAGAGAAACTGCTCAACTCAGAGAACTTGACAACAAGTTACATATAAGTAATTCTTTCAGAATAAAAACAAAGGTTGATCTTTTCAGACATATTCATTTGTTTATGCTGTTTGAAGATTTAACTCGATTTGCTATCATACAGCTGACATCTACTTTTGTCTAACTCTACCTTTTATTCACCCACAAGCTCCACATGCCCAGGTAGATGCATACAAATCAGCTACTAGGGGTGTGGACGTATCACCAGAAAGTGTGTGCCTGTGTCAGATTATGATTAAACAGCTGCCCAGGGCGTGCACAATGCATAGTAAAAGTGTTTGCTGAAACACATCCTTGCCCTGTCGTCCTTGACCATGTCCTTTTCAAACCACATCTCATCTCTGTCAGATAACTCGATGGAGAGACAAGGAAAACAGAGCTGGCTGTTTCAAAAAGCTCTTTGAACTTTGAGACCGACAGGCACTATTCAGTGAATTCAATACAAATCTGACTTGACAGCATCCATTCTCACCATAAATAACACACTTCAAAGAGTGAACGAAAAAATGAAGGGTCATGCCACATTTTCTAATCTAGAGGTTCACAGTTCATTTGGGTTTACATCCATCTGTCACGTCTATTCAATTTCCCCATTCTTGAGAAACAGATTTTTTTTGATTCCCGTTAATTATTGTCACCAAATCAAATGATCAATCCAGAGAATGATGGCAAAACATTTGAAGCATTTGTCTCGTGCGACACAACTGAATAGCTCTGTGTGCGTGTCACTAAAGAAGACATCAACAAACATAGCCCATTAATTTTTAATAAATGTAGACTGTTTTATAAAAGTGTTTGCGTGTAACTTAAAGAATGCTTTGTCCTGACTGTGACAAATCTTGGAGCTTGTAAGCCCACTAATAGAAGAGCAGTGGCTTCTGACAGATGTCCAATGAGAAATTGCAGGGCTTGCTTTCCGCCTAACCAATGACAAGAATACCAATTTTCGTTCAAAGTGCAAAAGGGCTAAGGATATAAGCCACAGAAGATCCTACTTCTTTTCTAATAGATAGGCTCTGTACTTTCCACCCACATAGATTGAGTCATCTTAAACATCTACATATCAAATGAGCGGAAAAAGGTGCATCATAAGTGGCAGATATGACAGACAGTGGGGGTGTCATGAGCTCTACTTGATACATCAAAGAAACTATTTACAAAACTACAACTGGGGGCTGGAGTGATGGCGTGAGGGGGTGCAATAAGTTAAGACCGGCCAAACAAAATGAAATTCTCTTTCTTTCTCCTATTCTCTCTGTCTCTTTCACTCTTCCTCAATGTCTGTCTCGCTCTCTCTTCACATACTTAGTTTTGGCAGTAAGAGCCACAGATTGACAAGGAGCGAGAGCAGAGCCACTCAACATGGCAGCTAAATGCATGGTGGGAGGACAGACCGGTGCTTCTCTGTCCATGCCTGACAACACTGACTTCTACACTACGAGATAAAACGAAAACACTTGATAAGAGAAAACTTGGCTGGTTCTCATTGTATGGTACATATATATACACATACCTATACTATATATATGTGTGTGTGTGCATGCATACACACACACACACACATATATATAAGCAGTCAATGTGTATAGAGTAAGTATATGCATGTATATATCCAGGCCTGTGCTGGGGGAGGAAGAAAGCAGTATTTTCTTTTGACACTTTTTATGTACTCCAGACTCCCCTGCATCCTCTTCCTTTCTCTCCTCGCTTCACCTCCACTCCCCTCTCCCTTCACTTTCTGCTCTAACAAGCAGTCTGATTTCCCCTGGAAAATCTGCACTCAATAAACGTTCTCACTGGCTGTGATGCTCCTTACTGAGGTTTTAATACTAAAGTGAATAACAGCAGCGAGCACAGTTACAGCGCACTGTAGGGATCTGTCTGCATATACAGTATATACAGCATGTAATCAGAGGAAGAAGAGGTGAGGGAAAGAGACGTTCTCTGTCCGTCCATCTGTTTGCCTCTCAACTATAGTCAATACTAATTAGCCTAGATAAATGTCAATACAAGCCCGCAGTACAAGTCATGTACAGTAGCGACCAGCGCAACAAGAGGGGAAGAGAAAGGCCACAAGAGAAACATTGTCATTTGTTCCATATTGCAAGTGCAAAAAGGTGCTCTAGTGGCTAAAACTAACTATTACCACCTACTTTGTAGCCAGTGGTCACTACATTACTAAGTGCTTGTGACAACTGAGTACACCAGTTGCTGTACTATACTGAGACATAGATATTGTTGTATTTATACAGTTTTTAGGGACAAACCAGGATGATTAAAACACACCTTTTCACACAGCTGCAACTTTAGAAAGAGGTTTAGGTTGATGATTCACAAGTTAGTATCTATTCCCTGCCTATAGATTATAATATATTGTTTAATAGGAACATACACATAACTTATATGTATATTATGTAAACACTAATTTACCCAAACTTTTTTAGACCATAGATTTATTTATTTATATTTTCTTAATTACTTCAATTGTGAAGCAAAATCATTTATTTAACTATATGGATCATGACTGGAAATGTCATAAGAAACTTACTACTCAAAATAGAAACGTGGATGTTATCAATTGCCATACAAAACAGTGATTACCAGTTTTCTATTCATTTTAGGTAGTACCTACAGACAATAACATTTCCCAGTGTATTGCGTCCATATAGTAAATATGTAACATATAATGTCTCGTGGTTGAATTTCACTGGCTGGCAATAAAATGACATACTAGAGTCCACTTCCCTTTGAACAATAAAAGAGTGATTTCTGCCTTGAAAACAAAACCCCCACAATTCTCACTTCAGCTTGCTTATTCACAAGACGGGCACTGACGGTGGTACGACTTGCCATGAGTGGTATATTAAGTTTTATTCACCATAGAGTACCATGCAGGGAACAGACAGTGTGTGAATTAAAGTTGAAATCTTTCAGCACCATGGAGAGAGACACACACACAGAAATATTAGGCTTAAAAGCTTCAACATCACAGACAGACACAGAGAGTACCATGAGACTTGATGGAAAAGCAGAATTTCTCACTCAATCTAATTTCTCAGAGAAATTTTATTGACAGTCGGGCTTTAAATTTTAGAGTCTCATATTTAAGCTAATATCTCTGTGCAAGCAATAGCCCTGTTTCCTTGACGTAAATGGCATGATGTTATCCATGTGTTTAGGTTATTATATTAGATCTTTTGAACTGTAATTAAACTCTTTTGGAGCAGTCTGCATTTTTTAGGCATTTGTTATTAATGGCAATTGATCTGTTAAAGATAATGTTAATAGAATATATTATAAGGCCTACCCTTGCTAATCTATAAAATTCTTTCTAATAATGTCTACAGTCAATAATCACATCTAAGTTGCAAATATATAATTAGCATTTCATTCTGTACATGATCCAATATGAACTAATATGAACTGTCCTATTTCTATATTTGTATCTGACTCATTTTATCGCTGGGTAAGTAAGTCCTGGCTTCCTCTTTGCATCAGTGTGTTTTCAGTTGCAGTTTGACACAGCAGGGCAGTTGGAGAGTGCATGCTTCTTTTGGGTCAGGTCTCCTTAAATAAGTCACAGTGATTTCTCCACACTTGGAAAGGACGGGGCTGCTGTGCAGGAGAGCCTTGATCAATTTTATCCACACAGCACTGGATCAGTTGTACTGAGCGGCCCGAGGCCCAGCCAGTGTAGCTGCCATGCTGCCCTCATTACAGTAATGATCTCCCAGTACACAGCTTCCACGTGAGGCCCCATCAACACACTGACTGTGACTACATCTCACAGTCTTTCACCTCCCTCCCTCTAATGTACATATGCATTCACTTAAAAACCATGCTGTCAACTGGTGATGCTTTGTGATTATTTTGCAATGTCAAACTACATTGTGACAGACACACAATTAAAACAACTACAGATATGTGAGAGTTATCATCAATGGCAAATAATTTCCTGTAATATGTAATAATTAGCGATTCATTTAGCTGTTAATATTCCAAGCATGTTTCCATATGGTATTGGATTTTCACTTTACATAAATAGGCTACAAAATTGATTTTGTGTCGCACCTGTGTCTTCATCAATGGTGAAAGTGCCCAGTCCGCTGCCTCCCCAGACAGAATACCTCAATGCGCCATCTCGTCCCTTGTCATCATCTTTAGCGCTGACTGTCAGGACACTTGTTCCTGCACGAGAGTTCTCCTTCACTGAGCCTCTCACAGCAAAGTCAGGGAAGTAGGGTGCATACAAATTCTCATTGACATCCACCACCTGATGAAATGGAACGGTTCACTTTAATCTTGAAAGAGGAAATTGTGTGACAGTATGTGTAGTATCTGTAGTATGTATCAACAGCCATTCATGTCCATAACATAAAAATGCTTCAGTGGCTAGTCATTGTTTTGATATATGGGATATTTAGCTTGCATTTGTATCCTTGGGGGCCCCTTCAACCGAATTGAGCTGAACTGTGGGGCATCCGCAGCTTGTCTTTATATTCCATTATTGTAGATTTATAGTTGGTCTGGGCAGTTTTAGTGTAACATGATCTAAATGCTGTCACTCATGTAATTCTATCCTTAGAATAAAATAGAGGGGGCATTAAAGTAATGTAAAGTAATGTACATGCCAATATGAATAAATTATATCCAAACTATTAAAATGAACCAACAAATCTATCAGTGTTAATAATTGATTAAAGAAATTGATTGTTAGAGCGTGTTTTGATGCAAATTAGTGTGTGTGCGTGTGTGTGTGTGTGTGTGCATTACACACCTCTACCTCCACAAATGTCTGGCTAATAAGGCTGGGTACTCCTCTATCCTCAGCAAGTAACGTCAGGTTGAACAACTGTTGTTTCTCAAAGTCCAACTCCTTCCTAATCCTCAATACCCCACTCACAGCATCGATCTGTACAAGGCAATTACATCATAAACAATCCCATGCATCATAAACTGTCGATAAAAACGAGGATCAAAATATGCAGGAGTGTAGACAAACTGTGTGACATCACCTACCTCAAAAGTGCCATTGAAGTCATTAATCAAGGAGTATCGGACTTGTCCACCAGGTCCGATGTCTGGGTCCTGAGCCTCCACCCAGGTAATCACAGCCCCTGGTGGGAGGTCCTCTAATACTCGAGCGCTGTAGCTGCTAGGGATGAAAGCTGGAGCGCAATCATTGACATCCTCCACTATTATACTGAGAGTAGTCACTGACGATCTGCGAGAGCCTCTTTCAGCCTTGTCTCTCACTTCAATCTTCAATGTGAACATTGGGGCTGTTTCTCTGTCGAGTGGACTGGCAACGAATACACTTCCAGTTTCACTGTCAATACCAAACTGAGGGACACTGGTCAGCATTAAGAAGGCGAGTTGTCCATTTTGACCCATGTCTCTGTCAAAGGCCGTGATGGTAATAACTTCCATGCCAAGGGCTGAGTTTTCAGAAACAAGGGCAGAGAAGCTGTCCTGATAAAACTGGGGGTCATTGTCATTTGCGTCCTCAATTATCACAGTTAGTATTCTCCAACTGGACATTTGAGGAACACCCTGATCGTAGATGGTGATATTAAGGAAGTAACGATCCGATCGCTCGCGGTCAAGTGGCTCCAATATAGTTATTAACCCACTGTCCATGTTGATATTAAAACAGTTTTCTTTGTTCCCATCAGAAATGGAAAAGAGGACACGGCCATTGAAACCCACATCAGCATCTCTTGCTCGCACTTGAAATACACTGGCACCAGCGCTGAGGTCTTCTCTGACTAAAATGCTGGTCGGCAACGCCTCAAACTGTGGAGCCTGTTTATTCACAGAGAAAAGATCTGTGTATCTCTCGTCAGGTCTCGCTCTAGCCATAGCAGATGCTTTTGCGACCATTTTTTCTGCCAACAGCTGTGCTACCCTGGTCTCCTTGCAGTTGAACCCCCTGGATGGTATCCTGCCTCTCACCACTGATACATTCACAAATGTTGGATCGGATAACATCTCTCCATCTGTTGCAACTATTTTCAGATTGAATATTCCATTTTTTAAACTATCCACTGCTAACGATTTTTTCAATGACAGAGCCCCAGAGTCTGGACTTAAGTTAAAATATTCTAACTCATTCCCCGACAGCATCCTGTACGTCACCATTCCTAGCTCGTCCATGTCCACAGCTGACAGGGTGACAATAGTCTGGTTCATGGGGAAATCACGGCTTATCATGCCTCTGCAAGAAATTTTCTCAAAAACAGGCTGGTTGTCATTGATATTTATCACACGAATGGTGATATTAACCTCACTCTCCCTTCTGTAAGGTGAACCCCAGTCAGAGGCACGCACTGCAAAAGTATAGATATCTTCTGATGACTCAAAGTCCAGATCCCTTGTGATCCTCACCTCCCCAGTGTCCTGGTCTATGCTAAATGGAAGAGACTGCTCACCACTGATTGTATGAGTTACATACCCGTTTTCTCCTTTATCATCATCCACAGCAGACACTACAAGAATAACACTGCCTACAGGTAGGCTCTCGTTGATTGCAATATCATAAGATGGCCTGTTGAACACTGGAGAGTTGTCATTAGCATCCTCTATGGTAACTTGGACCCTTGTTCGCTGCTGACTGATATAATCAACTACCTCAATCACTATGAAATCCTGTGATATCCGTGTCAGCTGCCTTGTGGTCATAATAACTCCAGTCAAAGGGTTTATATCAAAGTACATTGGATCTGAGAGGCTGCTGAAGCTGTAATTGACACTCAGAGGAGCTGGTGAGATTTTCACCACCTCTACAATAGTGCCTGGGGGAGCTATTTCACTCAGCTTGACTACATAAACATCTTTCTCAAAATTCGCCAACACTGGGTCGAGCTTTGTGACTAACAACTGAACAACTTCGGTATTAGAAAACCTAGGGGGAAGACCTCTGTCTTTAGCCTGGAAGGTTAAGTTGCAGCCAGCGAGGAATGTATCCCAGCTGAACAATTCTGATGTTTTCACGGCATATTCATTCCCAAAAGGTGATCGATCAAGCACGAACCGTTCCAGGGGGTCGCCCTCGATGATGGACACCCACTCTATATCGCCAGATACCCCCTCATCTTTGTCCTCGACAGTCACTATGGCAAAGACTGGGTCCTTGTCTGCCCACAATGGAACAAGAGGGACTACATTGAGAACAGGAGCAAATTCATTAATCCGCTTTACAGTTAGTACAAGCCTAGCAGTGCTGCTGATACCGTTGTTCCCATAGAGTTTCATTCCTCTGTCGACCACCTGCACCTCCAGCTCAAATCGATCTTGTTTGTCCATTCTGGGTCGACCTGTCAGAGTTATGACTCCACTAGTTGGATGAACAGCAAAAAGGTCTGTTCTGTTTTTGAAAAAATAGTAGAACTCCCCGTTGGAGCCCACATCAGCATCTGTGGCCGTAACACGTCCTATGCTGGCACCCACAGGGGCACTCTCTGAAACAACAAATGAGTAGGAGGTTGGGGAAAAGAGAGGTCGGAGGTCATTTGTATCCAAGACCTTGATATAAACAGTGGCTAAAGCCTCTAGTCCTCCTGGGGCAGACGCCTTAACTGTCAGAGTGTAATTGTCCTGTACTTCCCGATTCAGTATGGCACCACTGCCACCACTAGTACATATGCGGAGGAAACAGAAATCTCCCATCACAAACTCCTCAGCCTGGAAGATGCCTTCACTGTCTCCAGACTGAATTGAATATTTAATGTCTAAAGATCGAGGTGGCCCAAGAATGATGCCCATTTTGACCTCACTTCTGGTATAGGTTCTTGCAGCAGAGTTCTCGAAGATGGACGCATTATAGGCCGGCTGGGTGAAGAGCAGCAGGCGTTGTCCTGCCCTCGGTTCTGGCGGAAACTGGGCATGAATTGAGGAGTAAAAGAGGAAGAACAAGAAAATAAAACAGAAAAGAAGAAAGTAGCTGGGTAGAGAAACCATATTCCCCCACCGGTTAGGCTTCATCACTATTCCATCACCCAGTCACCCTATATTTGGAAAGAATGACAAAGAAATAAAGATCTGGATTCAGTTGGTGATTTGTTGGAGACATGTAGTCTGCATGCTAAAAATTTGATACAGAACCCTGGGACAAAATTTGCACAGACATTTCAGGCGTACTGATTATCACTACAGGGATATGATCTATTCAACAGTGCATTCAGACACTGAATACTGCAGCCAACAGGCTCTGAAGTAAAGAATGACATGTCTTTAAACAATCCACATCAAAACACAGCACACTTACACAGTCTCAGTGAAAGATGTCATCCAGATAAAACAACAGAGATCAGAGACAGTCCCTTTTACTATAAAGACTGCCTAAAAGACACAAGACAATACTTAAGTCTGAGATTAACAGGGCAGGGATTTTTTTTCACAACAGAAACTAGAACGAGCCATAGTCTGAGAAACACCAGATAATGATACAATTTTTCAGAAATCTGTTGCAAACAAAAAAAAAAAAACAGTACGAAAAATAATATTCAAAAAAGTTATCATCCGTTTACCCTAAAGGCACAGATAAAGTTGCAACCAATTGAATAACTGTCAGAGGACAGGAGAGAGGAAACAAAGTAAAATTTTCTGTTTTCCTCTTCTTTTGATTTCACATGCTTTTAAATATTCCATAGGTTACTGTTTCTATCCCATGCATTACACAGGAGCCTTTTTTCATCATGATACAACTTCAATGAAACTAAAACAAATTCTGATAACAGACATATGATGCATTTAGGAGCCAGACCGAGGCTAGTATCGATTATCAGCATCAAAAATGCAAACGACAAATCAACATCCTCACTGAGAGACTGTCCCGGGAGATCTCAGGGTGCACTAATCGTCTCCCATGATGATGCAGATCCAGTGAATCTCACCTTCGTGCAAAATCCACGAGTTTATTAATCCACAGCAGCACAGCACAGCATATCGCTTAAATTGTACAGATGTGTATAGACTTCACTCACACATCGCAAAGTGTCCTACCTTCAGACGAAACAGATGCAATCAGTAAAAGTAAATCCTTTTTCATTCTCTCTCCGGCAATGAATTTAAAAAACAGAAAAGAAAGGCGAAAAAGGTCGATGGTGATGCCAAAAAAAATCATTTGTATGCCACATATCCCGGACAAGCAGTTGTCTACTAGACTGCAGCCATCCTCGTAAAACTAAATAGCTATTGCCCCAGTTTCGTGCACCTGCCTACTGTAACCCTGGGTGCAGTGGGATATTCCGACTTTATGTGCAATAGTTAACACAAAACTGAGCAGTCATGTGTTCGTTTGCGGTAAAGAATACGGTCCGAGATAGATGTGGTACAAAGAAAATGTCGCTTAACGCAAGTTTGAAAGCGGTCAGCATCAGTTGTCGCTTGTGTGGGACCACAGTGCGCTCACAGGATGCAGGAGGCGGGCGGGTTCCGATCTTTGCCGAGTGCAGCCGACAATACACGGAAGTGGGAGCATTGTAATGTACAGCACTTTGAGGCAGCAGTAGCGGCTCTTCTTATCTCACACACTCGAACATTGTAGGGGTTAGTTAGAAGTCCTGTTACTATGTCTGTTTTGTGTTATAATAAGGGATGTGGACAGCGATTTGATCCAGAAAACAACCCAGACGGTGAGTCGTGTCTTTATTAACTATGATCTAGTAGTGCTCTGCACGTTGCCTCTGGACTATTAGCAAGCTAACCTCTGATCATCTGGAAATTTCTACAGCAGGCAGGCCTCGTAGGCCTATGTAGCTAACCTGATGTTAGCTGGCTGGTCCCAACACAGGCACACCTTCATCTGAAAACTCACACTGTAGCTGATTAGTCAGGTAGCTAACAGCACATGGACCTTCTGTGAGTTAACGTTATCACGATGGTGTTAGCATGCTAAGCTCCTGTGTTTCGCAGGTTAAGAGGGTAACGTTGCTGGACGTTTGACTGCACAGGACACACCGTAAGCGGTTTAAAGTTTCAGAAACACGTTTTTCCACGTCTTTGTTTTATTTGTACTCTGCAGTACATTTAGCAAAATCCTAACGTTAATTGTGTTGCTACAATGTTTTAGTATGAAAACAATATCGCTTTACTAAGACACAGCAAAGTGAAGTTAAACCGGTCAGTGGCTTCTTCAGTTATGTATTCACTCCATTCAAGAAAAGTTGTATTATAACGTTGTTAAATGAAGGAAATACATCTCAAAATGGCATATTGTTTTATAGCTTTTAGAGTTGAGTTCTACAAGCAAATAGCTGCAAACTCAAAGGAGACATAATTGCAGTAATATATCAGTCAGTCCAAAACATTATTTTAAAAAAGCCGAGGGAGACTTAGAGACGAAAAGCAACTTGTGAAAACACAAAAAGTCGAAATATGCTGCAGAATGAGAAAACACCACATAAATGAAACGTGCTCCAAATCGCCGCATGTAGCGTACAGCGC
Source organism: Pseudochromis fuscus (assembly GCA_900323345.1). Classification (NCBI taxonomy): domain Eukaryota; kingdom Metazoa; phylum Chordata; class Actinopteri; family Pseudochromidae; genus Pseudochromis; species Pseudochromis fuscus. The sequence goes on from OOFC01012364.1 coordinate 15,440, forward strand.
AAAGGAAATGTTTTTAGGGGACATTAAAAAGTGATGAACATGACTGGGACGCTTGTTGTTGTCATGGTGACTAATGAAGGTTACTCTCCAATACTGAGTTTTTTGTAACATTGTTTAAACACGGTTCAGATATTGCATAAGTGCTGTTGACCCTGTAACATTAATATTTGATTGTATGTTTCAATATTTGGTTGTATGTTCTGCAATTGAAACATTATTATTATTATTATTATTATTATTATTATTATTATAACACACAACATGTGTCCAACTGGTGAAGATGGTTTAGTTTGCTTCTGTTTTTTCTGTTTGAATGTCTGACACTCTCTGAACCACCACACAAACCTACTTATGTAAGTAAAGCAGGTTTGCAATTGCAAGCTTCATTTATGGCATGTCTGGCCTTCAGAATTCAAATAGGTAGAGAGCACAAAATCTGAGAAACGCATAAGAAATGAAAAGAAGTAAGGTGTATTCATCGTAATCCTTTTTCCTTACAACCGGAAGGGCTGATTCCTTAAATAAGCCAAGGTTCATTTTGATGCTGCACTGCATGCAGAGAGCAGCTAAACCAGCCGCTAGAAATAGATCAGTGAAAAGAGAGAGGGGCCTCCTTTAAAAGTCAGGACATTTGACAAATGTAGATATGATATGTTTACAGTGCAAATACAGCAGCCAAGTTTTTAATTTATTATAACAAAAGATATAATGAGAGACGACACAATTTTAAACACCACCAAAAGCAGATAAAAACTCTGAATTTCTTCTATTTGACTGACCTGGCTATCCTCCAGTAATATAAATTAAGCCACAGGTGAGTTGTTGTTTCCAGATTGGGTCACAGTTTACTGTGCATGGTACTTTTTTGATCTTTAATCCCTCACACATTGGGTGGATAACAAAACAAATAATGAAATTATTTGTTGTTCTCCTTATAAAATGCACATGTTCAATAACCCAACAAAACCTCCATAAGGTTGTGTGGCTAAAAGATTATTTTGGGAATAATTTACCTCTAGATCTAGAGTTTCTGTGTTTATTATTATAATAATAAGTTCATTTTTCAGTCCATTGTTTATATGAAGCTACTGATTTGAAATATAATTGAACTTTCAAGGTGCTATTGTCGTCCTCGGCCCCCACAACAGGAGCCTCAATGAGTCTCCTTTTTCTTTTTATTACAATTGTCCTCCTCTGTCTTCAAGTAATCCAGCATTGTGTACTACCATACACTGAATGCAGGAGTCAAGTCCAATTTCCATTTTAATAGGATGCTTTTTTTTCATACCAGCAGAGTATATTAACATTACCTTTAGGGGTATCAGAGACGTGTATCTGAGGCAGGAGCACAGAAGAGCCACAGTTCAGACTGTACTGTAAGGGAAATGTTTGATTTATGATGTCTGCAAGACATTTTTTTATTCATTCCACAGTGATTTGTTTTTTACAGCAGCTCCAAAAGGAGCAAAGAAAACATGCAATACTTTTTATTGTAGGCACATCTCTCTGACTTGTCAGACTTTCCTGGTAGTAATGTTTCAATCTAGTGTTTACTGTCAGTTTCAAATATGCTTTTAATTCATATGTTGCTCAGGTTTAGATTTTGAATGCATTTTAAAACATTTTCTCCACAAAATACAGTTCTTTAAATGAAAGAAGTTAAATAAATATTGCAAAATGTTTTACTAATATGCAAGATAATGATGTATTTTCTATTTATGTATTTTTCATGCCGTACTTCTGAAAGAGAAGTTTGATCAATTAGTGAGAATATCATTAACCTCTAAAGTTTAAATTCTCTTTATTCTTTTTCTGTGTTTTTAGTTTGTGTATAAAACTAAACCAGATGAAAAATCTCAAACTATTATGTTCGAGTGTTTCTTTGTTTGTGAGGATGTTATGAACACATAAGATCGTCCTACTTTTTATTATGTGCTGCAGTGTGTTTTCCCTTGATTTTTAATTTGCCTTTAATGTGAGAGAATATGATTATTTTATCGTATCGTATCATAATTTACATTCATACAGTTCAGCATCATCTTTCTAGACACATTATGATACCAAACAAGTATTTAATGATGGGGGTAACAACACAATCACCAGCTTTGTGCACTTTAACAAACTCATCTCACTTTTTGCTCTGTCATTTCTAGAATGATGCCAAACTACTTTGTTGAAGGTTCAGTTCTGGATTTAACATCAATCTGCAACAAGTCATTTTTACAGGGACCGTATGAAGTCAGCATCTGACACTACTGACCCCAGATCCACAGTGTCCACATATTTTTATTTATTTGATGTTTTTTTAAAAGGAGGTGCCAGTAAATAAAATGACTATATATTTTTTAAAGCACTCCAAAACATTCACAAACTACTTTTCTACAACGGTACTCAGCACTCTGTAAAAATAAATAATTGCCACAATAGCCATTTTGGACAAACTGGTAAACTCCCATGTACAACTGTGTTTTTTTTTTTGTTTTTGTTGTTGTTTTGGTTTTTTTCTCAGAGTTAATCAAAGTTGTGTTTTGTTTTTTCACAGATGGCTGCACCTATCACCCGGGAGTCCCAGTATTTCATGATGCTTTGAAGGTAAGATACCTAAAAAAAAAAAAAAAAATCACAGTTATCTTGTGTCCTGGTATCCTGTCAGTGTTAATGTCTCTGTCACGTCCCTCAGGGATGGTCCTGCTGCAAGAGAAGAACCACTGACTTCTCAGACTTCCTCAGCATCGTAGTGAGTTTCCTGTTGTAATCATACTTTCCCTCTATTCTCTGTGGTCACGTCTGTATTGTCCATTGTTTTCATAGGTATTGACTCGCCACCTTTTCCTTCGTATTGGTGCGAGAGCGTATTGTTTATCAGTGCAACACGGTGACTTGTCTCCACACAGGGCTGCACAAAAGGTCCCCACAACAAAGAGAAGCCTCCCGAGCCGGTGAAACCAGATGTGACATCTTCAGGAGAAAAGAAAGACTCGGATGACCAAAAACCAAAGTTTAATGAGTACATCATCTCTGCACCAAAACCTCAGGAGGCCATACGCAGACCGAGGTCGGTGTCAGCCATAGTTATTTTATTTTGCAGTTTAATCGATAACATAGCAATATTCTGTCATCTGTGCCCTTTTAAGTAAAGCAGAAAGGATTTTGGGGATACAAATATTTCATCTTTCCTCCAAAGTGTTGCTTTAATACTCTATTCAATGAAAAAATATATATAAACAGGCTGAGGGGAAAATAAGCCTGTTTCCCTCATTCAGTGCATCAACAGGGCTTCAAATGTAAGGCTGCTTTTAGTTCCAGAGACTACGTCGTGCTGTGAATTTCTCTGGTTTAGTATCAAATGTATGAAAGGTTAAGTAAAGTATCAGAAGTATTAAATAAGCCTGAAGCCATCAAACGCATACTGAGCATCCGCAGGATAGTCAGAGGTGTTATCCAGTCTTTTAACCCTGGATACTTCCCCACTCGAGTTCAAAGAAAAGTGGACTCTAGACTGATGAAGTGATTATAACTGAATGGTAAAACTCCTTTCATGTAGAGTATTGGAGTCTTAGGTTGGCTTCACACAAGAGAGCTCATTTTGAAGGGATGTTGCCAATAAATTATTTCTTAGTTAAAAAGTAAAAATCAAATACCCTTTCAAATAGTTTTAACAGATTTAATGGTCTTTTTGTCTACTCCCTGTGTTTAACTTCGATGTATTTGTTATCCTTACAGTGCTGATGAGCCGATGGTGAGATTGCAGCATAAAGTTTCTGCCTCTCTGAAGCAGGCTCTGGAGAAACTGAAACTATCTGAAAATACTGCAGAGAATACAAGTGAGAACACAACTTTTCCTTCTACTCTTTACTCTTAAAAATTTTTCTTCATCTCAGGAAATGCTTTTTACAGCAGACAGGAAGGTCATGTTGACAGTAGAACTTAATGGATGGCCGCTGGGAATACGCCGTCACATGTGTCATTCACATCATTCAGCATCTGAGTCAAAGTCGACAGGACAAGGCCGACACATCATACTTGTCAATGCATTTTTTCAAAATTCTCTTGATGGGTATCAATTTTTTTTTGTCTCTTTCTAGAAGAAGAAAGCGACGAGATCAAAATTGGAACATCCTGTAAAAACGGAGGCTGTACTAAAGTAGGTCAATGAGTCACCGTGTGATGGGAAAATATTGTGGAATAAATCTGTTGAGGGGTGAAGGGCATTTTTTAAAAAGTTTTTCTTGATTTCCAAGCCAAAATTGATTCATATATTTCTCAGAATAGCAGCTTAATATTTTTAATACGTCATTAAATGCGAACAAAAACAAATCATGAGGATCCGAGCTGACCCTGATAAATAACTCAACACCCTGTGTGGGGGGGAAATATATCTTTTTTTTTTCTTCTTCTTCTTCTTCCTCCACCTCCACATGAGACGGTTGTAAAGTTTTATGCTCCAGCTAATCTGGCCTGTCAGAGCAGAAACCCAAGATTAAAACATAAATTGTGAGAAAAATTTGCATTGACATGTTCAGTAGACGCTTGGAGTGGGACTTTAATGATTTACATAATTGTACTTTAACTGATTTGATTGAAAGCCATACGACATTCTCGCAAGGGCTGCCTGCTTGCAGTTCATTAATCACTTGGGGTCTTGGTAGAGTATAAATTGCCACTTTTTTTTAAACAGGTAATGAGGTATTTTCACAGAAAATGTTACTTTGACCTCTAGCATTAGACGAACATAAAAAAAAATGTATTAATGGACCTAAATAGGCAGTAAATTTGAGGAGATGCTCATTTTGTGAAACGATGACAGCATCAGACCTTTCAGTTCAAACAAGTAATTGGAAATTCAGTGAATATTTATGAATAATTGAAGTGGTTGAGGAGAAGATGATTGCCATTCATGTGCCGTTTTGCCTTATTTTGTGTTGTTGTGAGAAAAACAATTTGCTTCAGTTATTTGAATTTGTCTATTTTTGTCATCCTCAGAGTTTCGAGGGACCTGCAAGTGATTCTGATGTGTGCTTATACCACTCTGGATTTCCCATCTTCCATGAAGGGTTAGTATTTCTGTTACTGTTTTTCACCTTGTTGTGTAGAAATGTTAAAATTCAAAGTCCTACTGTTCACTTACTGACATGAAATAGTAGATAGTCTCTGGAAAGTGTAAAAGAAGTACATTAGTGTTTTTCCTGTTATTCTTCCTGTTCACCTTGTTTACTGCTTCTCTTGAGTGACAAGTTATCGACTGCTAAAAATCCAGCGGGTGTTGTGTCTTTCCTGCATCTCCAGGATGAAATACTGGAGCTGCTGTAAGAGGAAAACCTCAGACTTTAACACCTTCCTCTCGCAAGAGGGCTGCACCAAGGGAACACATCTATGGAGGAAAAAAGATGCGGTGGGTGCACCAGCAAACCATCATTTATGTGCATGAGAGCCTCAGCCGTGACTCCATCTAGTGGTGTCCAGTGAACACTTGCACAGAGGTGCTGGTCGAGACTGAATCGTTTGATGGAAATTTTCACCATTATCTGAAATGTGCCTGCAGGGGAAGAAGGTGGTCCCGTGCCGATTCGACTGGCACCAGACCGGGACGCAGGTCATCATTTCTATCTATGCCAAGAGTGCTGTTCCAGAGCTGAGCTACGTGGATGCCAACAGCACCACGGTGAGCCATGCTACAGTCTGCCAGATGATTTCTGTCCACATCTGCTTAGTGTTTTTTTTTTTATTTTATTTGGTTCTTCTAAATCTAATGGTGATTTGTCTTTTCTCCTTCAGCTCAACATCCACATTATATTTGAGGGAGAGAAGGAATTTGAGCAGAAAATCAGCCTGTGGGGAGTAAGTACAGAGTCGATTTTATTCTGTAAACACCGGGATAGATATACAGTGTACCACACACTTTTATAGATAAAATAAGTTGTTTTATTTGATATGTTACTGATCTACAGTACAGGCCAAAAGTTTGGACACACCTTCTTATTCAATGTTTTTTCTTTATTTTAATGACTATTTACATTGTAGATTTTCACTGAAGGCATCAAAACTATGAATGAACACACGTGGAGTTATGTACTTAACTAAAAAAGGTGAAATAACTGAAAACATGTTTTATATTCTAGTTTCTTCAAAATAGCCACCGTTTGGTCTGATTACTACTTTGCAAACTCTTTACATTATCTCCATGAACTTCAAGAGGTCGTCACCTGAAATGGTTTCCACTTCCC
>OOFC01012373.1:1953-29352 GCA_900323345.1 Pseudochromis fuscus
AGGCCCTGTGCTGAGGTTGTGTGTGTGTGTGTGTGCCTCAGATGGCTCAGTTTGATTCATGCCAACCCAGAATCACCACCCCCCCCGCCACCAGCACTTATCAGACATCTCCACTGTGTGTCCTCTCTTGTTCGACATTAACACTGCACCTACACTTCGCCCACGCTGTAAACAAGTACAGTATTTTGGACGCTGGTTAAGCCTCTTCGCGTTTGTCTGTCCCGTGTGACAACTTCTCTATCGTGTATTCTCTCCCTCCTGAAAGGGAGCATGAAGCCTGGGTATTTATGTTGACAGTCCCCGCAGCCCTGAGCGAAGCCCCCCACTGAACCCCATTCACAGCTAGCTCATTATGGGATGTCAAGTCTGCCATCCTTCCTCGTTTCCAAGCCGTGAAAGTGTTTCTTTCTTCTTCTTCTTTTTTTTTTTAACTTTAATAGGTTACCAAGGCAACATGTTGGAGCACCGCTGAGGGGTTTTTTTGGTGGCGTGTTCTCCTGTGATCCTGTGCACAATAAACCCAGTGACAGGCCTCGCTGATATGCCTTCTGCTGTAATCATAAAGACTGAGATCAGGTCTCGCTGCCCAGTTAAAGGGGCTGTCAGGGTGCCATTTATTGACAGGCAGAAGGTGACTTAGGCCCATTGCTATGATTCCCTGCCCTGCCTCTTTTGCTTTTCATTTCTCCTGTCACCCCTGAGGGGTGCAAGCCAAAGCTAAAGAAGTAGGTCGCTATGTATTAAAAGATTGAATGAGGGTGTGTGTGTGTGTGTGTGGAAGTGTAGTGGGAGTATGTTCTGTAAGCCCCTGCCCCTCAAACCCCTTTTCAGCTAAATACCAAGTCCTTGGAGGAATGCATTACTATAGATTCATTCAATCCTGAAGGCTTGGACTCAGGCATGTCCTGTAGGAATATCCTGACTCAGCCAATCCTGGCGTGCCCGCAGGCCCTCAGCTGCTAATGTGCTCCTAACTATGTGTCACGTATCCCCCTACTGAAGGTCAGAGGTTGAGTGGAATCATTCATCTGGTCTCCACAGAGGCGGAAAAAGGCCGTGGCAAAAAAGGGGAAGCTTGTGCCGGGTGACCAGAGCGGCTCGGGGGGGGGAGCCTGCAACATACAAAAAAAAAAAAACTTTATTTCCACACATGCAGGAAGTTATTATTAATGCTCTGCTTATCCACAGAGAGGGGAGTGTTTTTCCTGGTCTTGGCTTTTTGTGTTCAGGGCAATTGGGAGATCACTGTGGTGTGATTCATTACTTGAATGGCACTCAGAGTTCACGTCATGGAAAGCCAGAGCGTATAGTTAAACATTTTTAGGCTCCAAACAGTCTAAATATTTAGGACACTTTTGTTATTAGTACAGCCGTAATGAATATCCAGAGTTTGTACTTTTTTCTATTGCTTGTTTGAATTTGGTACAAGAAATAAAGTTTGAAATTAGTTTTTCTCCCCTCTCTTTGGTTATTGTATTTTAGACAACACACTATATTTTTTAACCCTGTGTTTTAAGTCATCCTTATTGTAATCTCCCACCCACAGACACGATTTTAGCCCGAGCTGCCAAATGCAATGTGGGTCAAACTGAGACGAATCCCAAACTTCTCACAGGGATGCAGAGTTTAAAGCAATGAGTGTTTGAAAATCAAATCCCGTCATGAATACTGCCACGTAACTAAATGCCTGTAAATGTCAATTTATGCATCTCCAGAGATTTTTGCTTTGCAGTCGGGGCATAATTTGCATCAATTATACCGAGCCTTCACTTTGTGTTAAAGTATTCTGCTTATTTACTTTGTAAAAAGTTGCATCTTCATTATAATTCCAGTAAAGCTTAAGTAGGAACAGAGAAAACGAGGCTTATTTATTTATCCCCATTTCCTGGCGATGCAGCTTCATCTATTGTGTGTATGTCTGCTCTGTGTCTGTCCCATCTCCCTCTCTCCCCTCTTTCTCTCAGCGGAGGAAAACTCGCTGACAGAGGCTCTTTGTTAATAGATGGAGGGGGGGAGATGAGACTAGGTCATACAGGCAGATTAGAGCTCATTGAAATCCTATAGGAGGGGTCATTTACATAGTGCTGCCTAAATCCACTTGTGACCTCATTCGTGAACCCATTCACAATCCTGACACCCTCCACTCATCCCCGACACTGTTTTGTAAACAAATGTCGACCATTCTTCCTATGTGGCGTTTTCATGGGGGTCTGGCACTGCGGTGTAATCGACAGATCTGCCATTGAAGTGTACATTTTTCAGCCTCGGTCCGAGTTTCACTCCACTGTGATGTTTGCTCTAAGGCGCTCTGGCTGAGCCCAGCACATTTTTTTGTATGAATGCTCAGTTTTGTCAGGGCCGCTGAGAGCGACAAGAGGAGTTTGTCTGGTGTAATGTTATTTTCCTTAAATAATGATGAGAATGTGGAAATGACTTTGAGAGTGACTCTATAGACTAAATAGCTTAATTCTCTTTACAAAAAAAAAAATCTTCTTCCTAAGTCTTTATTGGCAAAACTGACAAGGCAGTAAACAAAAGTACTTCTCACTGGATTACTTTAATTCTGTTAGCTGGGAAATGCATTGGAACTAGGCCTGGGCTGCCTGCACTTACATGCATGTCAGAGTGAAGTCATAACCACACTGTATTGTTGCATGAGTGCACAACTAAGCTCCTCAGCTTATGTAAACATGACAAAATAGTTAACTATAGATCAAAGTTGTTACATTTTTATTCTACAGTGTCCTCACAAGACTTAACAATAAGGCCATGTTGGAGCCAATAATGTTATTTATTATGTTATTAGCTCAGTTATTACATTTGGAAAGTTTTTTCTTTTACCAGGCCAATAACGTAATAAATTAGATAGATAGATAGATAGATAGATAGATAGATAGATAGATAAAACTTTAATAATCCCCATTTGGAGAAACTCAAATGTCCGGTAGCAAACACACCAATACAGACGTTAAATCACACAAGTAATAATAACAAGTTATTACGTTATTCAGTAATAAATTATTACGTTATTAGCTAAAAGTTATTACGTTATCGGTTCAGGACTTTTATTATGTTATTGTCCAGTTGTTATGTTATTGGCCTATTACATTTCAAAAAGGGCAAATTTATAACATTATTAACTGCTATTAGATTATCGGCCGCTAATACACTATTGTATGTTATCATTATCGGCCACTATTAGGTTATCGGCTGTTATTACGTTATTGGCTTCAACAGGCCACTATATACAGACACTGTAAAACACTTTCCTAACAAAACGTGATAACCTCAGTTATTTTCTGCTGAGTTAGCACAAGTGTAATACTCTTAAGGGTTTTACAGTATCCCATCAGGAGAAACTCAAATCCACAAATTAAGTGTTTCAGCTTCACCATGGCAACAGTTGTCGCTGAAGATGTTGCAGATGTCTTTCATGTGGCACTTTATCACAATTCTTTGTGTGTTGCCAAATTTTACCGCGCTCTCATTGTCGAGACGGTTTTCATGTAGTGTTGCTGCACGAGTGTTAATTGTGTTATTATTTTGTGTTTCCCCATTAACGGATAAGTGGGACCCGGGCTAGATTACTGAAAGGCAGACACAGCCTGCGCTTTTGTGAAGGCAAATAATGCTCACAATTACTGGTGGTGGAAGATGGAGAAGGAAGTTCACATGTTTTCTATTTCTGATCCACTGGCATGGTCGCCTTTGTGCGCCTCATCCTTGGAAATCAGAGAACTGTGCTAAAACGAGCAGCGCCTAGAATTACAGAAACTAAAATTACAATAATGGGTTTAAATCTTTGGATTTGCTAAATTGTGTTATGGGGAGACTTCACTCCCAGCAGCAGCAGTTTGCTTTGATCATTCAGCACTATCTCCCGTCTGATGACAAATGTAATCTGATTGGACTTGCAGGAATTTCTCCCTTGCAACTGCAGGTCAATGTAAACAAGACCGCTCTGCGTAGTGCGGCCTTATCACGCCGTGACATGTTATCTCTGTTTCATGTGAGCCACGGTAAAAATCCTCTCTGCAGGAGGATTCCCTTTCTAGTGTCTGATCTGATTTTGCTTGCTTCTGCCGTGGTGAATCAGAAATGGTGTTAGTTCTCTGCTTGCAAAACAGCAAATTATAGCTACAATTCATGTTGTGTAGCATCTCAGTATTGATTTACTATAGCTTGCATCAGGAGCATTAATGCAAATGAATGCATGGAGCACCTGTACACAGTGTCCATGCTGGAGGAGGTGACAACAGAAATCGAGAGAGGCCAGAGCAGATTGCATGCTTGTCTGATTTAACCTGTCTGGGAGCGGTCACCCGTACTCTGCCAATTAAGAAGAGGTATTTCAATTTCCCTTGAGGTTGCACAGATCTCACTCTCAAATTTGGTTATAACCCTTTCAAAGGAAAAACAATTGTTTTATTTTGAAAGCTTTGATTCTGACACAACACGACACAATGCAACAAGCAACAATTATGTTATATACTAATTAGTACAGTGAGAAAAGTTGGTAGCATTGTTGTCATCACTCTTTTAAAGGGAACCAGATCACTTCAGATAGGGGAAATAAGATTATGAAGCCTCTGTTTCTACTCAGATATGCACTTGTTTCCTCTGAGAGGTAACAACACTCTACACACTCAAATGTACAGTACTGCGTTTCCTCACTGTATGCCTGTATGTCTGTATTCATCAAGGTTGCTGAGAGCAGCACTAATCCAGGGTTGCCTGTTTTGCGTGAATACCCAATTTAATGCTCTTGCTTTAATAAGGCTGCAACAATTCTCCACAATGCATGGTGTCAAGTCAACTGCATTTCTAATTTTGCAGAGACTAAGGACATCACAAGCCATTTTAGGCAGCATGCAACAGTTACTGGCCATTATCAAGCAAAACGGGGAGTGTCATTCTGATTGTAATTGCCACAAAATGAATTTGGAGTATGAGATACTCTTCTTTTTCTCCCCTGAACCACACAAGGAAACATTATTATTGAACATTTCATTGTGTATTCTGTTGAGGCTTTCTCGTATTATGAAGGCAGCTCCTGCTTGTCCTGGGAATGAAAACCAAAAGGCTTTTAATCATTAGTAATTGAAGACCCTGCTGGGATTAAATGAGTCACAATGTGACAACAGAGCTGTGCAAATGCCCTGCAGGACTCTAACTGCCCCTCCTCTCCCCTTTCCCCCCGTCCTGATTGCAAAGCTAGACGTTTGTAATACTAAATTCAGGTGACAGATTCAGCTCTGCAATTATGTCACCACCAAGTGATATAATGCAGGTAAAGCTGGACCTGTCTTATGCATGTCAAAGTAACAGCAGCTATTTAATTTGTGGGAGGTGGCGAAATAATAGATGTATACTATTTTAATTGAAATTCCGTCTGTTGCCTTGGGTGAAGGTGAATCACTTAATTTGCATAATATGCAAGAAAAATGAGCACATAAGCTGCTTTCTCTCTTCTAAAGCATATAATTATCATTTTCATATTACCAATACTAAGCTTTATTTTTCTAAGTTTGGATAAAAACACAATTTTCACAGAAGAATCAGTGACATGCTGAAACGACAACAGGATTGTTCTTGAAGGTCCTCAAGGACAGAGATCACGACTATTAATTTATTTTTCTTGAACAAGGCCCTCACACTGATGCTGCGCCCATTCAGAGCTAATGATTTCCACGGCCCTAAAATGCTATTATCATTATCTTGTATGAATAGCCAGTCTCCGAACTCTTCATTACCCTGTGTCTCCTCTGAAAAGCTGCTAATGCTGCCTCTGTGATAGCACTAACCACAGTATTTACCTAACAGGGAAGTTGTATAGTTTCGCTTAGGCACTTTATTGTGCTCTACAATTAGGGCGGACTGCTAAAATGATAAATGAGCATGGGTGGATTAAGAAACAATTTGTCAGTCAGTTCTTTAGAGTGGTTTATTGTGAATATTTTTCTTATTTCATATCAAATTGTCAATCGAAATGTATCTGGAAGTTCTACGATTCCACTCCATTAAGGGTAGTGAGAAATACTATTTTGTATGCCTCCTCTAGACATACAAAGATGAGCTGTGTTCATTGTCTGTGCTTCACCAAGCTTTGTCCGTGTCCTTGAGTCTTTTGTGTGTAGGGGATTACACTTTTACCTTGTTCCCTGTCACTGTGCATATCTTTTTGAGGAAACACCAGATAAACACGTATCGTCCAGACGACCCAAAAGACGAGGAAGTCCTTTTGAACATGTGAAGTTTGGCATTTCCATATGAGGCGGTTGCTCTTGAGCAGTGACGGATGCCATAAGTAAAATATAAAAACCACAATGACTGACTTCAGGGTTGGTATTTTGCTAAATGCCAACACACTAATGGCCAGATACATGGTCAGTAGTTCATATGTTTCATACAACTCAGAACAGGAAACTGACCGTGCTACCTCAAAATGTGGGAACTTCCTGTTTGACATTTTATAGACAAAACAATACTTCAAATGACCAATGGTAATTAAGAGATACATTGATTATGTAAATAAACATTTGCCCTATTTCAGTTAATTACATATGACAATAACTTTTCCATTTTTCCAGTTCACGTGAGTCCAGTAGGTCACCGCTAACGGTTTAAAAAGGTCAATACATTCCCCTGTGGGTCACACAAAAGGCCAGGACGTGTTAAAATGCTTTTCCATAGCCAATAATTGAGCACTGACTATCATTAGTCAGCTCAAGGACAAACTGTTGGTGTTTTAATTTGGGCCATGAGTCGAATCAAAGCATAGATGAACTCAGGAGCAAACCCACCAACAGCCCTTGGTAATGGATAGTTGATGTAAGTCCCAGCTGAGTGGACCAGTTCAGTCTTTACTTTGATGGGTGATTAACTCACTGAAGAGTTGAAAGCTGGGACATCCTGAATATCCCAGATCATAATAGGTTAAGTAACCATCTGCCAGTAATGCCATGTCTTATTACCACTGAGGAAAGAGAGTTTGGTTAATAGAGATGAGCCCAGTCAAGCAAATTAGCCCATAGCTTTCTTGGGGTTGGTCATTCAGAGAGTGCGCGTTTGCACAGATGCACTCATTAACTTGGCAGGATTGAGTAGCAACAGAGGTCGTTTTGCTCCATTGTGAGGCTTGTTAGTCAGATACAGTAAATAACACTCAGTGTGAGATGAGGAGCAAAGGGAGGCTGATTTCAGAGAACGTGATGATTCATCTTTACCGGACTGCTGAGAAGGATTTAGACCAGAGCCGATGTTACAATGCTGTGCCAATAGAGTTGGCAGAGGTTAAACAACCATGCTTGTTGTTCTCACCAAACCTGGCTGAGTCACACACAAGTTCTAATAGGATAGTTGCGGTAAATACTGCGTAATTACGGATAACGAGATTTCAGTGTAGATGAAGAGGCTTGTGTGGAGAACTAAACTCTAAAATCCTTCAGAGCTTAGGGAGCATGAAAGCAACATTGTTAATAAATTAACTCAGCGTTTTAGTTTTGCAGGCACAATTACTCAATAAATCTGCAAAAATAAATCTTTTCGAAAGGCGGTGTAACTCAATAATAAAGAATATTTTGTGACTTAACCACTGAACCACCACATAAGAATTTGCATAACTGGTGAAATGTATTCTGTGTGTCTTTGCTGAGCTGTGAGTCACTGTTTAATCTTCTGTCATGGTGGAGAGTTCAAAGAGACTTCCAAATTTCATCTGGAAAATTGTGACTGTTTCTTATCTCAAACTCTCCAGTGTCTTGTATTGAGGGCAAAGGAAGACTGTTCTGCTGATCAGTAACATTTCTTCAAGTCTAGACTCGTCCCTCGGCCTTTCCACACTGATTATTAGAAGCACATGTAGCAAATATGACACACAGAGCATCTGGTGGAAAGCTCTCTAATTTTGAAAGCATTGGACATAACTTCTGAGATTAGGTAACCAAGTAAGTTAGATAGTACATTCATGTTGTGTAGAAAATTACTGTTTTTTGTATTTAGACACTTGCACTGACATGTTGCTGATGTTTTAAATTTGCATCGCTACATAAACTCTCACTCTTCATTGCACCATATATTTATGTAATTATAATCTGAATGGTATTGACCAGTTATTTTATTTTTTAGGGCGGCTGTGGCTCAGGTGGTAGAGTGGGTCGCCTGTGAATCGTAAGGTTGTGGGCTCGATTCCCGGCTCCTCCTGTCCACATGTTGAAGTGTCCTTGAGCACGACACTGAACGCTAAGTTGCTCCCAATGGTGGCTAGCGCCTTGCATGGCAGCTCGGTAGCCATTGGTGTGAATGGGTGAATGAGTTGCCTTGTAAAGTGCTTTGGGACCTAGCTAAGGTCATTAAAGCGCTATATAAATGTACTCCATTTACAATTTATTTTGATTATCATATTCTTTGTGTGTGTTTATGCTTGTAAGTGTCTAAGATCAATCCAGTCTGCTTAAAATTTAATTAATTGGTTATTTTTTAAATTGTTTTCTTGATTATATTTATATGCTACATAAGTGGACAGGATTCATATCAGTTTTCCTGTCTAGGGTTCGGTCACCATTAAATCAAATCAAATCAAAATCAAATTCACTTTATTTATCCGTTAGGAACTTCGTTTGCAGAGAGAGCCCAGCACAATACACAATAAAACAAAATAAAAAAAATAAATACAAAAAAAAACAAGGCATGTGCCGTATTTCCTCAAATAAAAACCAGTGGTTAATTAAAAACCTCTAATAATGACCGTGGTCATGGTTGATATGAACGAAAAATGGCTGAGGAAAAAAGAAAGGTGAAAAATAAACACAGAGTACTTGCAAATATTTCACAATAAAAGCCCAGTTACGAAAACTGCAATGAAATGCTGGTGTTTTGATCTACTCTGGTCCTGATCCTCTATTTGAAAAGTCAAAATGAGATTTTCTACTGAAATATGACTAATTAAACTTAAATTAATACAAGCTTGTCTCAACTAGTGAGCAAACCTCCTGCAGTTTGTGTAAATAAATTCCTCGGCCACTGTTCGATGATTTACAGTTTGCTTCTTATAGTGTAATTTCTGGGAGTCGTGCTCCCATTTACCCAGAAGTGTTGGAAAATTTAACGCAACATTTAATTTACCCCTAAATGTAAAAATGTATCAAATAAAACACAATTTCTAAGATGTGTTTGAAAAGCCTGCTCATAGTTTTAGGAGGAATTATGTACCAATTTATATGATAATGTTTCAGATTTAGTCCAGAGGCAAAAAAAAATAAAAAATCTTTACTCTGCTCATTTCATTACACCCACACCCAGCACACGCTCGCTGTTACAACCAGTGGAGAAATTTACCAGGCTGCCAGACACAAATCAGAAATTCATCCTTCCTTGTCCTCGTGTCCACTTTATGAGACGTTTGAAGGGACTTGCACACGGCTCCATCTCTAATTTAGGCTCTAACACAGCAGAAAGCATGAGAAATGGATTGGGGAGGCTGCAACAGAGGGAGAGAATGTGCTCAGCTGCTGTCTTATGTATTGCACAGAGCCATAATTACTCTATTACAGCAGGGCAGTAGCAACGGGTTATATGATCCAGCGCTATTAGAGCACTTAAAGTCGGAATGTCTCCCACTCATTTAACCCCGCTGAGCATTTCACGCCGGATGGTCTGCGTGGACCCTTTATCAATATTTCTCAGCAGAGCAGATGTGCCACAAACCACACTGGTAGAAATATGTCGAAACATGCTCCGCTTGTGCCGCACATGCTTCAATTTCTATTTATGTATGGATATTTATGTCTGTATATGGCAGCTTGTGCGTTGCTCTGTATGTTGCATGGCAGAGCACAATAAGCTAAGACATGCCTGAAAGCCTCCGAGCGCTCTGTGCAGGGTAGAGCTGATGGGGCTTATCTGAGACGGAGGTTACAGAGTTTCACTGTAGCTCAGCAGTTACAGAAGTTTTAATTGGTTGTCTTTGATCTAAGCGAGCGAAAGTAGTAGATTCTTTTAACTTAAAGTTGTTTGAAGTGACCGTGGAGGTAAAAAAAAACAAAAAAAAATCATGACAGGCTTCTGCTTATCAGTTGGCTTGATGGTGTATTGCAATAATTCGCATCTATGGTGATTCAATCAGCAGTTAGGGGGCTTATAGCTGTCAGTCATACTTTGTATGCTAACCTAGCAGCTTTGATGGTAATTACTTACTAGCAGCTCTGGTAGCCTTCACTGCAGGAGGAGGCGGCTGCTCCAGCTGTATTTCAAAACAGACAGCTCTCTCGCAGATTATGTTTGGTACATCTAATCAGGGGAGAAATAAGGGCTGGTGTGCTGAAGTGACATGCTGGAAAAGAGGCCGAGGCTGAAGCAGGATACTGGCAAACACGTAAGGAATCACTAAGCAGTCTGGGTAATTATTTCTAAATCAATATTGTGACAAGCAAAGCTCTGGAGTGCCAAATCCCGGCCCGTCGGATTTGAGCGAACTTATCCCCGTGGAATCTCCGAAGCTCAAATGCTGCTGCCGTGATTGATTCCCACATGATACCTTTCACATGACGGCCATCTGCAATGCTAACACAGTGATCCCGATCGATCGAGGTCTCTACAGTTTATATGTGGGGTTTGCTGAAGGCCAAGCTCTGTATATATTGGCAGTGGAGTGAAAATGTGAGCCAGTTTCACAGCTTTTGATTAAAGTTAAAATACAGATGGTAAAATTATTGATAGGAATGCATAAACACATATGTATTTGAAGATAAGCTGAAACTGGACTTGATAGATGAGGCTAGAGATATTCATCAATGAGTCATTTAACTCTTTGAACTAACCTCGTCTGGCTGTGCACACAAGCTGTACGACGTTAACCCAGTCACATTGTTACACAGTCATTTATTTCTGTCTTGTTTTGCAGATTCTTTCTCCAAGGATGAGTGTTTAGCTGTAGCCTGGCAGTTTTCATTTTTAATTTCCCATGCTGTGCTGCACTGCTCAGGAGCACCTCATACAGCAACTAATTGTATTGTTCTCTGGTGAGATTAGTTAATGTTTAGGCTGGATTCCTTTATAGACAGACTGGATTTGATACCTAAGGAGCCATATAAGTCCCACTTGGTTATAACATGCATTTCGAACTATCGCATCACAGGTGGACAGCGCTAAACACAAGTGTGAACAACCCTCAATACGCAGTGAGCTCTGGGATGCATGTGATCACATAGCTTTTTTACTGCAAATGCTAATGTGTCCTGATGCATCCCTGATAAGGGCGTGACATTGGGGGTGTTCACATCTGATTTTAACATTGTGTTTCGCTTAATCAGATAGCAAGTAGACAGCGGAGACACATCTTTATTCACACCTGTAAGTATTTTCTGTCACGTCCTTATCAGGGACTACAAAAGGTATGTGATCACATGCTTTCCTGCGCCCCAGACAACCTCCACATGTGGTTTGAGTGATCAAATCTCAATGGGTGGTTGTTCACACTTGCATTTAGTGCCGTCCACTTGGGATTTGATCATCCGAAACACAACGACTGCAGCCAAGTGGCTAGCATAAACCACCTTACTGTAGTTCCTCTGCCGTTAGCGCTAGCGACGTGATTCTAGCTGATTCTGAAAGCCGACAAGCGGAGCTTCCGTACACTACCGTAATGTAGGTAATATGTACGGAATGCTGCACATCACAGCATGATTCCATTTCCGTGCATTACTGCCATAATGTATGTAATATATACAAACGCTCCGCTTGTCTGCTTTCAGAATCAGCTGGAATCACGTCGTTAGCGCTAATGGCAGAGGAACTACGGTGAGTTCGATTATGCTAGTCACTCAGCTTTGCCGGCGATGCTCTCAACTTGAGAGGGTTAAAACCAAATGTGAACAAGGTCATAAGAAAATTTATGGAGGGAATAAAAGATTTTTGTCAAGTGGTTCATTTTCAATCATTTGTAACAGTTTGAACAATAGTCTTGAGACTTCTTTTAAATCCAAGTTTAAAATGAGGGATATGGGAGACTATATAGAAAGGGTTTGCTGAATTCAATTTGAACAAACCCTGCAGGAAGATCTTATTTCTTTATTTTCTGTGTGCTTTTTTTTACCCAAGGGTGTCATTTTACAGGCTGGCATACAGAGAAGCAAACTCTACCAAGTGGAACGCTCTTCTTCATGTTTAAGTAATTGGCCTGATCTGACAGTTGAAGCACAGCTGTATGTGTCATATTACTATATATAAATGTACCTTCCTAATTGTCACTTCTGTCTTGCCCTGATATCTTCTTCTCTACTTTCTTGCTTCTTCCTTTAGTGTGAGACAAATTTCCTCACACCTATCAGTCCATCCTCACACCTCCTGACAAACTGTATTACCTCAGCACTGCCTGTCCAGTCCACTACCATACTCTCCCAGCCCCCGCCTCCTCACAGACACCTAGCCCGCTGTCCGTCAAGGGCAGACCAGCACTTGACAACAGGAGAGCCTTTCCTCAAAGGTGACAAAGTGGCCTTAAAAAAACACCCCTGGACCTGCAGCGTCTTATAACCAGGAGTGCCATTCAGGGAGGGGAATTTGCTGTCGAAATTTCACAATGATGTCCTCGTGATTCACAAAACCATGTGGCAGCTTGTCAAGAACTTGCTGGTCCAGGTACAACAAAAATAGACTGAATCTTGTACAAAACAGCAAACACATACATTTACAGTGTTAGAGTGTCGAAATACAGCTGAACAGATTTTCTGGAAAGGATCAAAGCACAAAAAAAAAATCACTTCCTGGTTGCACCTTGGTGAAATCGGGGACACACAGTCAATGGTATGTTTGTTTCCTAGTTCAAAATAATGTAGATCGTATTCTTTTAGAAACCAAACAACCTCCCGTATGGTGGAGCTGGCGCTGATAGTTTGGCGATGCTTACGATCAAATGGATGCCAAAGGTTTGTGCTGAAGTTAATGCGGCTATTTGTTAATAAAGCTAATTCCACAAGAAGGGCTGTGGGCAGATATTACACCACCAGATGGACAGAAGAGAGAGAAGTGGAGGGAAATATTAAAGCGGGACCAGTTAAAATAATACTGTTTTGTCTCCATTTCTATTCGGTGTCCGTCCAGGATCTGCTCTGCATTAACTAACGTCCCCCGTTCTCCTGCTTGCATGGATTGTGTATTCTAGTTGTGCGCTGGGGGTAGTTAGCATGCAGAGCACACTCAACCAGGTGGTTATGGGGCATGGAGCTGTAATTTCTCTAACTGGGCGTCAGGGTTTTAGAGAAGAGCTAAAGGAGAGAAATGTTTTTCAGCTGAAACACAAAACCACTTTTTCATCGTGTCGTTGGATAAATGCACAGCTTCTTTCTTTCTTTCCTTGCAGCTCCCATGAATTCCAGCAGGAATAATATAAATCTTGAGTCACCCACTACTTTTACAAGAAAGCTGAGACGTCTGCTGCCGGCACTTATTACCACAAGATTGTTTGCCTCATATGAGAATAATAACAGTACGGTACAGCATATAGCAGTGGGGGCCATCATGAAAACATTATTGAACTTCATATATAGATCCATGAAAATGCTGTTGTCACTGGTAAACAATATGAAGTGACCCAAATACACAGAAACATAAAAAGTGTCTTTTTTTGGAGACAAATTAAATCCAGCACCAGCCAGCAGCAGCAGCAGCAGCAGCAGCAGCAATCTCCTCCTACAGTATTCAATGCATTATCAATGCCTCCACCCCCACCCCGTCCTCATTCCCAGGGCGTCAAATACTGCTGTTTTGTCAAAGCCGCTCGCTTGCGTTGAGCGCCGTGTATTCTTGGCGTCTCGGTAGCCGATATCTTGAACAGGGTTATCGGTTCCCCACGGGCTCTTTCTCCAATCCCACATGACATCCTTCTCCACTGACTTCCTACGCGTGATTGGCTGAGTGGGCAGTTGGCATACTTTCCTCGCCTTCCCTTTAGCAATGCCTCATTCCCTTTGGCTTTGTCGGAGGTGATGTAGAGTTCATTTTCGGATTACATCCTAGCTGCGGGGCCCGTTGGTAGAGCTTGGGTGTTAACAAAGAGAATTATGAATCTTTTGAAATCCTGACAGAAAAGAGCGACTGGTAAGGGAAAAACGTGTAACCTAATTACCCCACAAACGAACAACCCAAACCAATGCTGCTGCTGTAGCGTTATTTTTTGTGTGTGTGTGTTGATTTTTCACATGCAGGTTTGAACAAGACAGAGAAAGAGAAGCTTGCCACAATGACACCCAGTATATACGTTCAGCAGCAGATATTTATGCACAGTTTTCTTTTCCCTCACCTCGGTCTGCCCCTTCTGTGATCGATACAAAATGAAAAACCCTGCCCAAGTCATGTTGTTGCATCTTGCTTTGGAGTTTTTACAAGATTACCATGAGCCAGCAAGCTCAGACTGCTGGCACACAATACACTAAATGCAGCCATGTTTTTTTTTGTCTTCCAGCACTAGTCAAGTCCTAGCCAAAGCCAAGATCTCAATTATTAGTGGTCGATCAGGAGCACAGCAAGCCGTCCATGCTCGCTTGCTGTGTGTGAGCGTGACGGCACATGACAATGTGTGGACACTGTCCCATTTGTCGTTTTCCAGTCACTATTACCGCTGATGCTTTGGTAGTTTCTGTTTTTGAATTGTAAGCAGATTTTGCATGGCAACATTTATTCTGCAAAATTTTAAATCCTAACTGCGCAGCATAGAGCAACAGAACGATTGTATGCATGCATGTGTCCTGTTGTCCCTCTGTCACTGATGAGGGGCCCGTGATGCTCTCTGACCTTTCCTCCTGACCTTGTGCTGTCTAGTCACCACCTGGCTCCAGGGGAAATGTGGCATGACACGGGACACACACAGCCTGCCCCACACATACCTGACCAAGATTAATGGCACCCTCACATATTCATCATTATTCCCCCCTAACAGCAGTCAGATATGGCCCTGGGCCAGATCTCTGCCACGGGAGCCCACTGAGGTAAAAATATGTGATGTTCACTGCTTAGCTGCATCCTGGCACTGGTCCCGTAGTATTTTAGAGCTTGTTGAACCTTTTTATTCTAAATGTGTAACAGTGCAGCGTTACAATTCAAATGGATATTATTCATCTGCATGCCAAATAGGTGCCAGTTACAAGTGTAAACAACTGACCCCCTGTCTTTGCATTTACACGCTCTTATCACCTCTGCTTGAAGTGGCATTTGGTATCAGCGGATCCTGCAAGCAAGCACCCACCCCCACCCCAACCTCTTACCATCCATCCTAATTGTTCAGAGGTGAGGGTCAATGAAGCTCACACACAGGGCTGCTGCAGGGAGAGGTGGTGGTGGTGAGGAGGTATTGTTATAGTGAGATAGAGAGGTAATCATATGGGGGATGGATGGTGGAAGGGGGTCTATCTGCCTGCTGCCTCTCCTCACAGGAACATCTGCCTCGCAGGCTGCAACAGATGCAGAGGCACCGGGGGAAGGATGGAGGGCGATGGTGGCGGCGGTGGTGGTGGGAGCTGATGCATCCTGCCAGGTTGTTGTGGAGAGATTCACCACCGCAGCTTAGCACTGTGGTTTTTAAATATTAGCCAGCTCCGCGGCTTTGTTGCTCGTACCTTTAATCCGTCCTCGGGAAGCGAAGGAAACACAACAGCAAACATCATTCAGGTCGTGAGAGTGAGAGCTGAAACACACACACACTCATCAAGATGTAATAGACATAATAGATTAAATCAGGAAGTGATAATAAAACTCCCTCAGAATCAAAAAGGCTAACCACAGAGCAGGTAAGAATGCAGAAAATCACAGCTAGCAATTAGAGAACACTGGGTGTGCACTCTTGGCATCTGTTCATGCATTGCCAAAGATTTCTATAAATTATCCATAATAGGCTGAGAATTGTTATTTGTCAAGCGGGCTGCCATTATACATGGTACATTTGAATAGAATTCCAATTATTTGATGCCACGTTACCTAAGATTGGCTCCTGAATGGCTCCACACACCATCTGCTGTGTAGCCTAGCATCATTCGCACCCTACGGTCTTAAAAATTTACACTTGCAATACACACAAGCGCGCGCTCGTTCGTTCAGTCACTCAAACTAGTGCCTATCTGTGATGCGGTAGCACACCTCAACTGATAGCCTGCTGTTAAATCTCAATGAGCCAATTTTCTTCTTCCAATGAGATTCACCCAATTATAGTTGTGTGTATTGGTTTACCACAGGACAGCTGCTGCTGCTGCTGCTGCTGGGAAATAGATTGTGGTTTTGTAAAGATTGGCTCCGGTTCCTACTAGATTTGTTTTAATCACATGAGTTTGATTAAAGAACCATAAACAAGCTGTGAAACAAATGCAGATAGCTTGTCGTTAGCTGCGTACATCACATTGAACTTGGATGGTGATGTAAAAAAAAAAAGTGCCTTAAAACATTGTTACTGTCTCCTCCTTCCGCCTCTGTAGCTCGGGATCGTCTGTAGTTGGGGAACATGCTGGATGCTTGGGAAGAGGGCTCACGGGTTCAAACACAAAGGATCTGACTTTGGTGTCAGAGGTTCCTCAGATGTTTGCCTGTTGCAAGAGAGTTTCAGGAAGCAGCTCCCCGAAGGCCGCACTATAAATACGCGTAGCACAGGTATCTGAGCCTCACTTGTTCAGCAAGCGGCTGCACACACAACTCTGTGACATCAACTCAGCAGAGATTAAGTTACAGCACAGAGCACTGTCTTCCAGATGTAAATCATGCAACCTTGGTGTCACATCTGTTACTTCAGAGTGTTTGGTCAAAAAAAAAAAAAGTGACCCTGAGGCAAGCTGATGCCAAAAGCATATTCTGCAGAGGAATCAACTCCTGTTTTAGAAAGTAACAAGTATTTACCCCAATATTTATCAGGTTGAATCCACCAATGACTTTCCTGTCCACTCTGCGTTTAGTTATCATTACCTCCATCTGTTTTACACAGAGGTCTTGTAAGGATGTGAAGTCTTATCTGTGGCTGAAGTCTGGTGTGGACAGTGATGTGCCAGCAGACCATCAGGCCTGTAGCAGGGCTTATCAGCCTGTTCTGGTGGCACCGGCCCGGACTGCTCTTTATCTCTTATCACTAACACAGGATGTAGAGAAACACAGATGCTGGCTCAACAGCGGCTAAGCAGGATATCAGGAGGGCTGCTTGCTGGCTTGTTAGCTACTGCTATGGAAAAGATATTAGAGAGATTTTTAACTGTGACACACTGGGCGATGGTGAGTATGTATCCAGGAGTGTGTGTGTTCTGAAGATGATTACAGTTATTTTACAGTTACTGCTGCCTAGATTACAAAATAAAGCAGACAGTAATTTCATTAAAAAAAAAAATAGTATGAGCAAGTAGGGGTCAGCGATATGGAAAACGTCATTTCACGATTTTTAAAAAATAAAATCACGATCATGATTTTATCGCAATTCTTTTTTTACAATGATTTTTTTTAGAGTACCTATTGAGTGCACCTGTCTATAAGCAGCTATTGAATTTATTCAAACAGTTTCATGTGGTCCACTCTGACCGGGTCTGATGTGACGACGCTAAATGTGTCGGTGGCACGGAGCTTGCTAGCTTGTAAAAAACCAACGAGCTTGATACATGAGCCACGCCGGTGTTTAAGTTCAAAGCGTCAGAAAAAAGTAGCGGCTTATAGTCCGGAAGATACGGTAATTTGCAAGTTTGACCATTCTTTCCCTATGTTAAACATATAAAATGTATGTAAATATGTAAACCCTAAAAATATGGTGTGCCCTTATGAAATGACTGCGTTACCATGGTTTGTTTAAGCTTGACGTTAGCAGCTGCCTCTGGCTGTGGTGTGTCTGGTCTCTGTTTGGTTTCTCTGTCGGCAGATTGTTTTGGGCCCTGTCTCTGCAGGTGATTAAACAACTTTGTCGTGTTGCCACCTGATGCATGAACCGAGTCTCGGCAAACTTTGCAAATAACTTCGGTTTGTGCCTTGTCGTCCTGGGAAAAGCCAAACCAAGTACACACCATGGAGCTGGAGTTTTTTTCAGGACCAACCCTTTCTTGCTTTCTCTTTCCGCCATGTGCTTACCGCTATACATCAAACAGAAAAGCAGGCAATCCCACTGTGCACTGCGCGTAGTGTGCTGTGATTGGTTGGTTGGGCGTGTGTAAGTGTCCCTGCGCCCACATAGAATTATATGTACAGAATTGTTCCCTATAGATGATTTCATGATCTTTCTGTTTTACGAGATCGTCCCCACGTTATAATCCTTCACGATCTAATATCATCATATCGCACACTACTATGAGTTAGCTATTTTTGCTGCAAGGTTGGATTAATGGATATTGGTGAGCAAACTATTGTTGAGGTTTACCTACCTCCAAAAAAACAATAAATGACAGTATTAGCTGAAGTTCCTACACAGGGTTCCTACATATTACATATCCTACAAATCCAAATTTAAAAATGCTATACTTTTTCTAGACCCTAATTTACAGACTTCTCGGTAAAAATTATTAAATAAATAAAATAATGTGTGGCATTTGAGTAAATAGATGTCTATCATGTGAATAAATTATTGAATTAATCATTTGTTTTCATTATTCTCATAACATATATTTAGACTAGTTTTCATTCTCCTTTCCCAAACCTGAAAATGTATAAAATCAAATTCCATATTTTCCATATTTGCATCGGAATCCTGGAGGTAGTGTCACATGACATGCCTGTCAGTTAGCCTTTGTAAATGGTGACCACCAATTGTGTTTGTTATGACAGGGATGATTAACATGTGTCAGTGAGTGAAGGCCCTGCCGGGGATTCAAACTAATTCAGGAGGAAGCCACGATGCCAGGGGGGAAGAATAAAGCCGTTGCGCGTGTCTCACAAAACTAGGTTACATGTTTGAATACCATCTTTCTCCATCTCGCCTTTTACATGACAACCCCGCAAATACTCTATAAATATCACTGTCTCTATAACAGTATTCACACCATTAGCGTGGAAATCATGTATCTCACAGAACTAGAGCCAACAATAGGTGTAGCACTGTGTGATGTCGTGCACGCCGATAATTATCAGTAGCCACCACGTGGATGTGTTTAAATGGCCCTCAATAACTCATTTAATTTATTGATGAGCGACTGGCAACAGAGGGCCCCGGGGCCCAACATGCCCTGTCAGTTGACCTTTCTGGTATTGGTGTGAACTTTGATCCATTCTGCACACGAGTCATTACAGAAGCTGCTACAATTCATGACCTTTTGCAAAATAAATGGGAGGTGCCAAATGTCAGTAACAACCTGCAGCAATGTGGTGTACAGGCTATGAGTTTTCTATGAACAGAAAGGGCAGAGGCCTCATTTACCCTATTTAACAAGAGGAGTCTTCGCTCGCTACTGTAACGCACCTCGAGGAAAACAAGCCCTCATGTATACTTTGCATAGCAACAGTGACTCAGATTGAGTCGGAGGTCATGTCACGTTCCTCAGCGCTGTTTTCCCTCAGTGTCGTGCAGATGTCTTTCACTGTGAGGCTACTAAACATCTCTTTAATAGTGAGCTGTAACCCCTTTTGGGAATTGCAGCCATAATTCCTTCAAGGTTCAACATGATTAACTGGGTCACTCTTCCTTTCATCTACAGTACATCTCTTCTTCATGACTGAAGAAGTTTAATAGATAGGCAGAATCAATAACAGGTCAGGATTCACTTGGCTCAGTTTCTCAGAAAGAACAGGAACATTTTATTGAGGCAGTGTTTTCTCAAACCTGGAGAGAAGAGCCAGTTAATAATGTGTTTACTGCCCAGAAATGCTATTGCTTTATGGCCTATCAGCTCTACAGAGTCATAGTTGTCCTGCCTTAACCCAGAGCTTTAAAAGTAGACAGCTGTATCAATCCATGCAAAAAAATAAAAATCCCTTTTACTCAAACTTGGCCAGTCAGCTGCAGAAACTACCCAAGAAAAGCACGACCCATCACACGGCGCCTGAGAACATTTTAAACTTCTAATTCTTCTGGAAAGCTTGTGTTACGAATCAGTGGCGTGTGCGATCTCAAAGTCGAGCATAATTATCACAGATTTAAATGATCAGATACATCCATCATCACCCGTGTTACACGCTTCCTGATACAGGATTAAATTTAGTGCAGCCCTCAGGGCGCAAATATCTCTGTAAGCCCTTCCGAGACCCACAAAAACAATATTGCTGATCCTCCAGACCTCGCACACCCACACAATGCACCACTGAGCCGCAGAGATTGTTGGGTATAACTGCAGCAGTTTTTGCTGTGGGATAGATTAGTGCATGCACAATTAAAATGGGTCATTCCACCAGGCACTGCCAGTAAGGTATTTTTATTGTTGGGAGTATCCCATTGGATTAGCCTCCTGTTATATCCTCCCTGCTACATTCTTTTCCTACAGAATAAAAGGCCAGACTTAGCAGGGAATGAAACTCTCATTTGATCGTGCAGCATTTAGTGGCCTATTAAGTCAGCTAATCACGGAAAATTAAAGAAACTTTTGACAGGAATGTGTGAAATCTGAAAAAGGGGCAGGAGTGCTGTAGGGGATTCAAGAATAGACACAGTTTGCATGTGCTGCAGTGTGTGTCCATGCCCTCCTGCACTTACACACACGTCTGCCACCATTTGAGTGTTAATCAGGGTATAAGGGAGGGACTCATTATGGCTAATACCTATAAACCCCACATTCATACACCCCCCTCTCAGACTGCCCCTCATGCGATAAACCTGTGGCTTATCATCGCCTGGAAAACATAAAGCTCTCATTGCTCTGTCAAGGCTTTTTCAAAAGAAGCTGGAGGGAGCACAGCCCTGAATCAAGTCACTGCACAAATCATCTGTTGCTGGAGGGCTGCGGCTGTCAGTGGCACTCCGTCAGACATTTGAATTGAGGGAATGAGAAAGTGAAAGATGGGGAGCTGAGCAGAGGTCTGCAGCCGCCCGATCCTTAATTCCAGTGTTTGAATTCAAAGCTGTCATTGATCCGATCGCTGGTGTGCAGCCACAACGCCGAAGTGAGATTCCCTCCAGTCTTGTCGGCTTGACAAGGTGCTGTGAATGAAACGCACAGGTTGCAAGGTGGCACGCACACACACACACACACACACACACTTCCTGACTTATAGTATGCACCATGCCTTTTTCATTTTATTGGCTGTGTAAGTCAGTCCTGAAAAATTGAAATGTAACAATTTGTTCCTATTTCCAGAAGCATCTCTGCAGTGCAGAGGTGTGAATCTTTGTCACAGCTACTGTATATTACAGAGCTTTTATAATTTACAGTAGTAACGAGAAAGCACTTAGAGAGCACCAGCCTCAGCCAAGGCATAATCCAGGTGTACTAATGCTATACACTGACTGATGTTACCTCGCTGTGGTGAAATAGCAACACTAACTCTTTAACACCTGAACCTGCACATTTCCACCTGGAGTTTTTATGCTTATTTTGATTTCAAATTCAAATTTAACATTCATGTGCAGTTGCAGTGTTTTTGTTCACTAAAATCAAACTCCTTTTTTGTGTTTTTCTGCTATTCTTGCTTCAGCGTCACTGTTATTACACTCTTACAACACCAAGTATATAGCAAATCGGCTATTTTCTGGGAGAGATACTAGTGAAATTACCGTAACGACACCATATTCACTCTGATGTGCAACGTCTCATCTTTCAGAAACCGTTGGAATTTTTCTGTTTGCACAAACACCGTATGTAGCACCGGCGCTACGTTAAACATTCGCTAACTATCCGTAATGTGGATTTTCAGGGGTTTTTTTGGAGGAGGGAGTATCCGATCATCTGATCTTGCCCCAAATTCTACAATTTTTACCAAAAACAGACCTGGGATGATGAGGTAATGAATCCCTCCGCTTCACATAACACTGGAAAATCCTCTCATTGGATTGAAGGCAGAGGATGGAAACTTGTCTTGTTTTGTTTGCTGTGCATTCACTGTGTCAAGATATGCACTTTCAAACTACACAGGGTTCACATTCAAGGTTCAGATTCACTTTCAATGCTACCTTTACTAAAAAACATCAGTCGCATTTGTTTTCAGATTTGATTCATTGTCGTGCAAAGACAAAGAGCAACTAGAAAATAATGTTTTGCTGCTCTCTAATGTCTGATCTGGTCTTGATGTGGTCTTCTTTTACAGTCAGTGGGATTTCTATAATTTACAGACAACATAAACGGTCATCCATCATGTCCTCCACTGTCAGTATCTGTCAATAAACAACAGCGCTGTGTTAGGTGTTTGTATGTCTGCTACTGTACCCTGTTTCTATTCTAACCAGGTTTCCTGACACCAAGCTAAATATTATATATGTGTTGGCGCGAAATGAGATACACACCCCATTAGATACCTAATCAGAGAAGGGATGCTGAGTTGGCAAATTGCGGACGCCCAGTAAGCAGAGGTGATGTTGCCCACCCCCCTTCTCTACCCTGTAAACCTTCAGAGGTATTACTGATGAAGGCCAGTCGTCTGCTGGATACAGTGGTTCATTAAACTCTTCTTACTCACAGAAACAGAGCAATTTTTCTAGGTACATATTCTGTGTCTGTTGTCCACCTTACCATCCAATCAAAGTGGAACATCAGAGCATTGTAAAATAAACCATCTCCATAAGTATTTAATTTAATTAAAACAGCAACACTGCAAATTCCACTTTGTTGAATGAGGAAAGTCATGATTACGAAGTCCCAAGTCAATTATAAGAACTCTATAAAGAGAGAAACTACTTTCTAAATGCATAGTCAACATGTACTCATGTTTTACTGCTTGCTTGAAGTGAGGGAATGCTGGTTATTGCCATGCTTGTATTTCACAGCTCCTCGGACGTATAATAAGTGCAGCCATACGCTCAGAATTAAACGTGTGAAGTGCTGAGATCTGGTGAGGAATGTACAGAGGCAGGCAGAGGCGTATGGGTCTGGAGGACTGCTGACAGACAGATTGATGTAGTGCTCACTCCTTTAAGAGATGATGAATGACTTTCTGCGGTAGCTCAGAGTTGCCAACTCCCCTCCAGCGGGAGAAGTCTTGGCCCCAGAGAGCGGAGTTACAGATTCTGGTGGCAAAAGGAGGAAGAGCAGCGGTACCCAACAAGCTGATTTCCAAGATGGCTCAGGTTGCACTTACAGTACGATGAGGTTATAAAACCCCTCAGCTTAACATAACACTGGAAAATCTCCTCGCCGGATTTAAGGCTGAGGATGGAAACTTCCTTTGCTTTGTGTGTTGTGCGTTTACCGTGTCAAGACTCCCAAAAGCATTGATTGAGTGTGTCATATGTCATATATTGTTCCAAATTACACAGAGTTCATAGGGTTCCTGGGAAAACCTTGAATTTCTAAGAAAGATTTTCAAGGTAAAAACAATTTTGGACAATGAGGAAAAAATAAAGAGTCGTGAAACACAAAATAATTTTGACAATCTCGTCTTTTAGTTACCATATAATCATTGCAAGTATTGTATTCTGGGAGTGATGAGTGTTTGATGAGTATGTGCATCAAAATGGTCTGAATGGCTCATGGTGGCTTTTGAATGAACCCTGACTCAGCAAAGGCTAGCGGAGACAGTGTTCACTTCCTGAATGGAAAGAAGGGTCAGATGACATCACCTAAAGACTGTTGCTAGGCAATCATGAAACATCAAAGAACAGGGCCTTAAAATACTAAAGTGGTTACCGTATTTTCCGGACTATTGAGCGCACCTGTCTATAAGCCGCTATTGAATTTATTCGAACAGTTTCATGTGGTCCACTCTGACCAGGTCTGGTGTGATGAGGCTAAATGTATCCGCGGCATGGAGCTTGCTAGCTTGTAAAAGCCGCAGGGTTCAAAGCGTCGGAAAAAAGTAGCAGCTTATAGTCCGGAAAATACGGTAATTTAACTCACCCCCCCATCCCCTGAATGTCGGTTTTTTACCCAATATACTGACAATAGGTTGGCTAGCTCGCCTGTGTAGGAAGCATTATGCTATATAACGATGCTCATATAACGATTGGTTGATGGTGAGTGTAATATTCTCAGAGAAGATGCCAGATATTCTGTTGTTGATTTACCACCTGCCATCAATCCACTGAGCAATATGATTGGCTGATGCTAGGTACCAGGAGGTGTGTCACAAGGTACATGTTTAGTTTTGGTTGAGCGAGGCAACTGTTGTGGGTGAACATTATCTGCAAGCTAATAATAAGACACCGAGTTACAAGCACGTCGCCGTCCTGATATTATTTGTATACATAGTACAAAACAAGACAGTGAGTAAATTGGTGTTTACTTGTATTTGGTTAATGATAAACATACCTGCATATAGATAGAGAGAAGTTAAGCAAAGCATGTGAAGAATGTTTTTTTTAATTGTTGTTTGGTTGTTTTCTTTGTTAAACCTGCTTATTGAATTTCCTTTAACAACAAGTGTTAGTCAATTAAAAGCTTGGTCTCTGATGAGGTCTGTGGTCGAAATGAGCTAATAAAGGATAGGGGGAAAAACAAAGATGGCTAAATTAAACAGTGCTTGGAAGTGTTTCACAATAAAAGCCTTGGTTTTTAGATATTTTTAATGTGAAATTACTGCAGGAAGTGTCGACTTTGTGCTTAGTAATAAAGAGCTGCCTATAGCTAACATCGGGGTCTCTTCATCAGGGGTAAAACTCAGCATCCCTCCATTAGCACAACCCTGTAGCATGTCCTATATGTTAATATCTGCAGTCACCCAGGGAGCACTTTTAATATGCAAACATCACACAAAAGCAACTAAAGAGCCGATTAGGATTCAGGGGAACCTCCTCTCAGACAGATGCTGAGGAACCCTGTGACGTGAGGCTGATTAACGGCATGGATTGGCGTGCTCCTGCTGTTGGCTATGTAGGTCAGACAAATTAAATCTGGGGGTTTTCACTTAGACATAGCAGTGCCGACACACAGCTTTACCAGCAGGTCGCATGTCAACAGCAAAGTGCATGTCAAGACATCTTGACACGATTTCATTATGCGACGATGACTGTTCGTTACTGTTATAAATGACCATATATGAAATTTAAGCGCTAACTACTTGCTATTTAGAGTCACTTTTGATCTTTCTGGAAAATAAAGTGCCTTTGATGAGATTTGTAATAGCTGTCAGAGCAATTTGTGCTTTTTGCCGGTGGCTGTAATCTTTTTTTTTTTTCCTGAGAGAGTTTGTTGTCTTCTCTGCGAACCGCTTTGGCCTCCTCTTTAGCGGTCGTAGCCTGAGGCCTGTCTCTTGCTGGTGTAGAACCGACGCAATAGGCCCTGTGTCATGGAGGAGATGGATGAACAGTGGCTGTGCAGCCGGCACTCTGATAAGGCTGCAGTTGCACAGGCGGCTCTTTCAACAGGGGAGACGCGCCAGCAACAGGGAGGATGGATAGAGAGGTTGGACGTTGGGGGGGGTAGAGAGAGTCTGGATTAATGAGGGGCGTCTGGTGACTGATGGGGCGACATCAGTAGACGGCTGTTTCAATTTCAGCCTCCCACTCTACATCCTGCCTATGTTATTCATCAGGCAGAAGTACAGAAACTCTTCTGCTCCCCCACTCAAAGCCCTCATTATGTTTTCACTTACTCTTTGTCATTTTCCATTTTTTTCCTCCCTCTCAGTAGCCAAGAAGTGAATCTTTTCCCCATGTGGCCTATTGACCTTTCAGCAGTTGAAATCTTAGTTAAACAACATACAAACTCTCTTTATATGTAAAACTAGCTTTGTTTTGGTTTTTTTTTTTTTTATTAAGTTGTCAGCCTAGGAGGTGCCTGTTTTTCATCACTGTCAGGTTGAAGTGTAAGCAGACACAAGGGCTTCCCACTCCAGCTAACCAGTCCCATGATGCCGGGTCATAAATTGCGGTCTGTTCCCTCCAGGTCCCCCTCGTTGCCCTCGCTCTCCTTCTTCATCCTATCCAACCTCCCCAGTGGGACCATTATAATTAGTATGATAGTATGTGTCTGTGCAGGAGCCCACTGCCTGCTCTCTGAAGTGGGGGTGAGGCTTGCAGAGGAGAAACTAAGGAGGGAGAGGAAAAGACTATAGATGAAAGATGAGAGGAGGAGAGAGGGAGCGAGAGGAGAAGTGAGGAGAGGGGGGAGGGACACGAGGAGCACATTAACTATTTATGGGTATACTCCCATGGCTAATGGGAATTACATCTGTTTTAATTATTGATGGCCTAACCGTCTGTCTTTATAAGCATCTCCTCTGGGGACTGAACTGCCTGACAGACGTATCCCATTGTTGTTGTTTATGTATGATAAACATGTGGATTGATACACTCCACTGTAGCAGAAAGTAGAGGTCTCTAAATTAATTTCTCTCTTTATTTAATTATACTTTTTATAGAAGAAATTGTGGAGGGACATGAAATACAGAGGTATCTACAGTCAATGCCTTCTTGCTTGAGGCCTGTGTGGAAGGATAATCAACCTGTATTGGTTTTTACAGGCACAATATGACCACTGGCAGATGCTGCAAACTGGAAATAGCACAATGTCTAGAAGGATAAATCTTTGGTAAAACGAACCAGTGCACCTGCATAGATAGGGAAGAATGTCAAAGTTAGATTTTTTTCCTTAAACACAAAGTCTTTATCTTTCAAGGGAACAGATTTTGTGTTAGCTGAAACTTGGCCGGCTTGAGTTTCTGTGTTTTTCCTTTGCCAGTCATCTCTCGAGTCTTGCTGTACTCAGATTTGCTGCCAACTGGCCCATAGTCAGCTGCATTGTGAGAAGGTATTGGTGTAGCAGATGGCACTGGAGGAGCCTGAGGTATCTTCAGAAAACAGAGGTCCTGGCTTCGCTGCAAGTCGGAGGGCGATTATTTTCACTCAAGATGAACTCCAGTTTGTTGTTGTTGGTGTGTGTGAGAGTGTGTGACTGTGCCCTGCTTGTATTTCTGTGTGAAGGGTTTGCATGTGTCAAGATGTGTGTAGCTGTATTTTCACTCATGCTACAAATGTTAATCCATAACATCCCTGTTGAAGCCAATAACGTAATAACAGCCGATAATGTAATAAATTTGCCCTTTTTGAAATGTGATGATAATGTGATCGCGGCCGATAATCTAATAGCGGCCGATAATGTAATAGTGGCTGATAATCGAATAGCGTCCGATAATGTAATAGTGGCTGATAATCGAATAGCGTCCGATAATGTAATAGTGGCTGATAATCGAATAGCGGCCGATAATGTAATAGTGGTTGATAATGTGATAGCGGCCGATAATGTAATAGCAGCCGATAATGTAATAGCGACCGATAATCTAATAACAGCCGATAACGTAACGACAGCTGATAACGTAATAAATTTGCCCTTTTTGAAATGTGATGATAATGTGATAGCGGCCGATAATCTAATAGCAACCGAT
>OOFC01012373.1:29372-43065 GCA_900323345.1 Pseudochromis fuscus
TGTATTTTCACTCATGCTACAAATGTTAATCCATAACATCCCTGTTGAAGCCAATAACGTAATAACAGCCGATAATGTAATAAATTTGCCCTTTTTGAAATGTGATGATAATGTGATCGCGGCCGATAATCTAATAGCGGCCGATAATGTAATAGTGGCTGATAATCGAATAGCGTCCGATAATGTAATAGTGGTTGATAATGTGATAGCGGCCGATAATGTAATAGCAGCCGATAATGTAATAGCGACCGATAATCTAATAACAGCCGATAACGTAATGACAGCTGATAACGTAATAAATTTGCCCTTTTTGAAATGTGATGATAATGTGATAGCGGCCGATAATCTAATAGCAACCGATAATGTAATAGCGGACGATAATCTAATAGCAGCCGATAATGTGATAAATTTGCCCTTTTTGAAATGCAATAGGCCAATAACGTAATAACGGGCCAATAACGTAACAAAAGCCCTGAACTGATAACGTAATAATTTAACCTAATAATTTATTAGGTTATTGGCAGCTTATTACGTTATTGGCCTGTAAAAGAAAAATAACTTTGCAAATGTAACAACTGAGCCAATAACGCAATGATTTATTACGTTATTGGCCAAGAGTTACTACATTATCAGTTCAGGACTTTTATTACATTATTGGCTAGTTATTACATTATCGGCCTATTACATTTCAAAAAGGGCAAATTTATTACGTTATTGGCTGTTATTACATTATTGGCTTCAACAATCCCTGTATTTATGCTCTGAATGAGTGAACTTTGGGTCTTCACAGAGGTGCTAGCAGACCAGACGTTATTAGTACCTGTCCTGTGCGGGTCATCATTAACCAGGCATTTATCACCTGCCACCGCTGGGCTTGTCTGGCTTAGGCGGTCCAATCAGAGACACAATGGGCATCAAATTTAAAATGATTGTTCCATGTGTTAGGATGTCCTGAGCTGTCCTGCTGTCCCGGGTTCATGCTCAAAAGTGCTGATGCACGGCGGCGCGCTCTTACTGCCAAAGAAGTCCTTATGGATCGGCCTTCCCCTGCTGAATTACAGTCTGGCCTTTTCTAGACGACCCCACTGATTAATGGGCCCTATTAAAACCTGTCTGCTTGGACGTGCTTTGTGGGAGGAGTGTGGAGGAGACAAGTAGTGGGGATGGGCAAGAGGCTCGTCCTCCCCCTCTGATGGATGGTCTCAGAAATGGTCCTTACCGCATGTGTCATATAGCATCTGGAGACGTATTGATGTGCTACAGGGAGGGTGCCAGAACTGTTACAGCCGGTTGCATCAAGAAGTGAGAGAGGAGGAAAAGGATAGGCAGCATGTCAAACTCAGGAAAGGGTTTTAAATTCAGAAATTCAGGCTCAGAGGAGAATGGTAGAGACAGAATAGCAGTTGGTAAACACAGCCAGGCGGTGAATTGAAATATGCTAATCAAGCAAGTGACAAATACTAATAGGGTGATGAGTGGATCTAAATGAAGAGAAGTGGTCCAGCACCTCGCGCTGAGGTGTTATCTTACTAACAGTGTATTATCATCCTCATTAGAGCATGTCCCATGGTTAATTATTGATCAGCTATGCAGAGATAAGTCACTCACTAAAGGCCACATGCTGGGCTTTGAGGCTCAACACTTGTCCCTGCTGGGCGCTGACACACACGCACACACACACACACACACACACAGATAAAAACGGCTAAATCACTGTTTACTCTCATGCTCGTCTGCATTAGTCTCAGTGTTAATGTATATTTAACGTGCCCACGGAGCATCCCTCAGCTGTTGACGTCACAGCTTGTGTTAAAAATCATAATGAAATGATGCTTTCCTCAGTAAAATCACTTGCTCCTTTACTTTTCTGCTTCACTCACATGTCCGAAAAACATCAGGAAGAAGTACATTGTTGACTTCATGTTCATAATAACCATATATCAGTAGACAATTGCAGATGTTTTCCGACGGCTGTGACTTGACTCCTTTGCCTGTGTGTTGTGTGTTGTCACTGGGATCGTCTCTGTCCTGGAAATGGTTGAGCTCTCCCATGGGTCGGCACAGTCTACATCCCCGTGTTATTAGATGATCAAAAGGTTCGTCTGTGGCCGCAGGGCTTACCCATGCAGGGTCTTTTGCAGTATAGTGATCCCTCCTCGATTGTGGCGGCTGCGTTCCAAAGTAGAAACCATATATTTATCTGGTTATTTTTATATATTTTAAGCCCTTATAAACCCTCCCACACTCTTTTACACATTTCCCACACAGTTATACAATATAAACCCTTTATATTCTCTTAGATATCAGGTAAAATATTTTGAAATGATGCAACACATTGTATATATACTACACATAAATATATGTATCATATATCATTGAGGAGTTTTATTTAATACATAATACAGTTTTAAACATTGTAATCATACATATTTTAACAAAAATATGCTGTAATCTACAGTGATGCACATGTTTTACAGACTTGTATTAGATATATTGTGTTTATCTAATATAAAATATGTGTACTGTACAATCTGGACTGCTGCTTAGCTTGATCTGAGCCAATCAGTGCCAAGAATACTTAACCACCAGCTCTGATTGGGTAGCTTCTCAGCCATCTACCAGTAGAGCCCAGTGTATGAAATCAACTGAGGAAGTATGTACCAGAAATAAAAAGACCCATTGTCCACAGAAATCCACAAACCGGCAAAAAATCTGCGCTATATATTTAGATACGCTTGCATATAAAATCTGTGATAGCGTGAAGCCACAAAAGTCGAAGTGTGAAAGAAAAAACTGTCGAAAAAACACGTTTGAAACCTAAGGATCCCCTTGTCTTACTCAATGTCTCAGAATATCAGCTAATACTGAGTAATCATGTTGTAATAACATAACTAACTATTGGGTCCGGTACAAATCTCACACTTTCCTCTCTAAAAATAAATATCGGCCATCAGTGCTGATTATGGCACCAACTTTGGATTTCCTGGAATTTGTGTGCTCTCACATTGCTGTGGAAATATCACTCACAGCCAGTTTTAGCTCTGCCTGTGGTGGTGGTGTGTGTGTGTGTGTGTGTGTGTGCACATACAGTAGGTGCTAACGGCGTGACCAGGTCAGGGTCTTTCGGCCCATTAACTCTCCCGTCTTAGTGGGACGGGCAGACAGCGAAATATGGAACATGATGAATCCAACTACTCTCAAGGCAATTTGCTCTTGCTTTCTTCCCTGCTATTTGTCCCCTGTTTTTTTTTTTTTTTTTTTTTTTTTTTACATTGGATTTTCATCACTCTACATTTGACAAATAAGCATTCATATCTGGTTGTATGGCATCTTGATTGAAGGAGGAGACTCAAGGTTATAGGCACCTTTGAAAGGATCCTTGTCCTTCTTAGTATCACAAAGGGAAGGACCGTTTTATTAGTGCTTGAAAAATAGGTCTGGCGGATGAGAAGGATGAGGCCCATTGTTAGCCTGACTGCGCCTTTTGAAGAATAACCTTTTTTAGTTTGGTTTGTATAGTTTTTGTAACGAAGAAGCTCATTAAGCCGTAAAGCGTAAATCTTAATAAGCTGCTACATACACAGTGAAGACTTAACGTGGTCTATCTCCCCCCAGAAGAAACAAAGGGAGCGCTTGCTCGGTAACTTGTGATATAATTGAGTGTGCAGCCATTGATTTTCTTGTCTCTCCTCTCTTGCAGGTAAGTGGATGTGTTTTGCCGCGAGGGGTCCAGGGGGCTGTGGGGTGGTAAGTGTGGAATCATTTTGAACACGGAGTCATTTCTCAACACAGGACATGGTCCCCGCTCCTTTTTATACCCAGACATGCCAAATGAACCGCCGCTCACCCAGACGCCGTTCACTTCACTCTCCATTTGGAGTAAAAACAGACTCTTTTTGTGTTTCGGTACAAAAGTGGGATGTAGAATTGATTAAGGGGCCTTGGATGTACCTGAAGTTAATCAAATATGAGCAGGAAATGGATTTGAAATAGATTTTGCCTCCTGTCAATAGCATCTATCAATGTCTGTGGTTTGGAACACTAATGAAGGAGCGGGAGTTACTGTGTCAGAGGTTGTGTTGTAGCTTGTATTGCCTGAAGAAAGGCAGTACTTACTTGAATTTAAAGTCAATAGTGAAGCACCTGCATCATTTGAAAGACTCCCTAGGGACATTTAGAAAGCGTCTTCTTTAGGGAACAATAATATTACTTACCTATATTAAATGGTGTACATTTACATTCAGTAAAGTGGCTTGACTGCTGTTACAATTCAAAGTAAATACAGTAACAAGGTTAATACCACACTTGCAGCTTTCCCTATGTAAACCAATGAGTCGTGATTGCTACCACGTCTTTGGGGTTATTAGGTGGGAACCTCCTTTCAATATGTTTTGCGTTGTTGGTCCAGCAACACCTCTAGGAGGCTAGACAGTGATCACTGGCATCCCAGAGTCATTCCCCTAGTGCCAGCCATCACCACTCCTCACCAAGACATTTATTTCCTACACTGCCACAAACAGCACTACCATCAACTACCCCAGCCTCTCACCAACTGCTCCAATAAAACGGGGTGGGGATACAAGACCCTGGTTTGGATAGGGGGTAGAAGTAGAAGAGGTAGAGTTAAAGATGAAAGTAGGGATGGGATATAAGACCCTGGTTTGGGTAGCGGGTAGAAGAGGTAGGGTTAAAGATGAAAGTAGGGATGGGATATAAGACCCTGGTTCGGGTAGGGGGTAGAAGAGGTAGAGTTAAAGATGAAAGTAGGGATGGGATATAAGACCCTGGTTTGGGTAGGGGGTAGAAGAGGTAGGGTTAAAGATGAAAGTAGGGATGGGATATAAGACCCTGGTTTGGGTAGGGGGTAGAAGAGGTAGGGTTAAAGATGAAAGTAGGGATGGGATATAAGACCCTGGTTCGGGTAGCGGGTAGTGAAAGTATAGAGGGTGCTGAAGGTGGAGGCAGCATACTATAAACTAGCAGATTCAGCAACCAAACCCCAAACAAGTAGCCACACAACTGCAAAGAGATTATACAACTCAACTCACCGGAGTAACCACATGGTTTCAAAGAGGCTCAAACAGGCCACACCTTCCACAATACCAGACTCTATTGAGATTATTCCCTGTCCACGTAAAACACTATTAAAGCCACAAACCAGAAAGCTGGCGGTGTGTAGCCAGAGTGGCACTGAGATAAAAACATACCACAAAGTGAATGTGAAAATAATTGTGTAGTAGTACAACCCCACACGCAAGACCAGAAGTCAGAAACGAGACCTCCTCCATTTGATTATGCAAATCAGTTCTCCATCATCTCACAGTGCACTGTGGGTAGTCATTAGATCGGTGTCAGTGATTGGCCACAAACGCAAGCTTTTGTCGGATTGAATTTGTCCATTCAGCGATGAGAGCATATGTATCTCTGCCAGTAAACACAATGGGATGGTGTTGGTACAGTATGTACCTGACAGATGCTGGTATACAATGATGCATAATTCAAGTTTTAATATAGACTCTGTGACCTGATTGCCTGAGGACTGTTTTTGTACTACTACACAAGTAGGGGCTTAATTAACTATTGCTACTTAACTACTGCACGATACTATTTGTAGGCACAATTAGCATGTGAATTTTACAGGAAGTCTGTGCGATGAGAAGATTACAGTTAGGCCAAGGATAAAAGACGTCAGCAATCATAACTTCTTTGATTAGAGTATCCGTCCTTGCGTAAAGGCGCGTTGATTGTCCATCAAAGTCCAACAGCAAAAGCCAACATGTTGTTTATTCAGTACAAATCCACTGCAGTCATCTCCAGAGACTTTACAGTGCAAAACAGACAAAAGGACAACCCACACACACCGCAGGTAGAGGCAGACGAGAGAGGGAGTGGAATGAAAAACACACATGTCCTGCAAATTAGAAAAGGTCACTTTCTGGACACATCACCACATGTGCGTGGCCCTGCATCTGTTAGGCTCAGCTTGTCTCTTCGCCGCTCACGTCCACAGCACAGCACACACATCGAGACAAAAACGCTATATGTTTCAAAGCCTTAATACATATTTGATCAGAGACGGCGTGGAACTGTGGAGTCTGTGGAAGTGATTATGAGGTGTATCGTGCTGAGAAAGTGGGTTTCAGGGATGTTATATTTTCCACTCAGTTCAGTGTACTACTTGATTCTTGAGGCTTATTATTCATCTTGGATAGAGAGTATTATTTCATTGATTCCTGGTTTGACAAGTCACACCATAAAGGGAACAATAGTGGAGTCTTATAACCTCCAACTTCACTCTGATAATAAATTTAAAGAGACATGTCGGCTTGGTGAAAGGCCACTGGTCAAACTGCTACCGTCACTTTAAGAATTGCTGTGTTAAGTTCGTACACAAGTCATCAATTATCCAATAGGTTTTGATGCGTTGGAGAAAAAAACAAAGCAATCAAGCTTCGGGTTGTTAGGAACTTGTAATCTCCGGCATATCAGATGTTTCCTAATGAAGGTCAGGATAATAGCTACAGGGATGCAGCGTGGTTTTACAAATTGAGAACGTGGCTAATTCAGTAGCACAACATTAGGATTTCAGGGGGAGTATCGTTTCATTTTAGTGATTGACCTTTTTTAATTGATTTCTTCTCCCGGTTGCGCAGGTGTGGTAAATATCAAGATGTGGAGGGAAACAATTAACCTTCATGCAAAAATGATTTCCATATTTTAATCGCCTTCATCGATTAAAAAGTACCCTGTTTATCATAAGGTTAATATGCGCTTTAAAAAAAATTCTGATATATTTCAGTATGTGAGTTAATTGTTTTTGCTGTTAAAGTTAAAAAAACTCCTGACACAAATCACTCAGTGGTGAACTCAGATCTGTTAATAATCAGTTTCTCCTCTCCAAACCAGAAACATAAACACACAACAACCTCTCTCTGTTTCCTTCTCCAACATTTGCTCTGAGGCGATCTGGATTTTTTTTTTTTTTTTTCAGTTATTCTCTCTGAGTAATCTTGTTTGGTGTAAACACACACACACACTTTCACACATGATATTTACGCGGTGAGTGGATTAAAATTCAGTTAGTTCGCTGCGCAGAACAAAAACACACTACTGAGAGGCCATGTGTCCCAAATTAGCCCTCGCAGAGTCACTGACATACCAAATGAAAACACACTCCCCCTCTGACATTGTGCGCTTACAGCGTATCAGATGTCTCTCCAAAACCTCCGCAGCGCTAATCTTAACCCTATTAGCAATAACTCTTTCCTCTAGATGGAATATTTTAGTTATTGAGGCAGAAATGAAAACCTATGATCCCAAGCACATGCGATCTTACTTATTTCTTAGGAAACAATATAGATTAGTATGTAAAAAAAAAAAAAAAGTCGTGAAGAAAAACCTAATCAGGATTCAAAGAGCATACAAAGCCCCGTGTTTGACAATAAATCCCTGGGATCTGGAAGCGTGGCAGCGAGGAATGTGTGTCTGAGTGCGTGTATCATGTTCAGATGGCCTGTAGCTGACATGACAGTTCACTAAGCCTCTTAAGCCGACCTTCCACCAGAACTGTGTTGTGTTGACATTATCTTTGGCTGAAAACTGCACAGCACTACGCGACAATCGGCGTTCCCGACGTTGTCCTGTAGCAATAATGTTATTAGGAAACAGCATAGCTTGAAAGTGTATCTGTATGTGTTGTGGTGCTCATTCAGTTACTCACGGGGTGCAGTTTCACAGATAGATCTGCTCTTCGTTCTCTCCGGGTTTTTACATAATTGCAGAGGCATGGGTGTGTCTTTTGTTGTATGGGATGCACATGTTTTCTGGGCAATGTCAAGATTAAAAAAAGGTTCATCTTTAGTAACAGATGATTTGTTAATCTCTCTGCGGGTTTGTGTTAAACTGGGGGATGAGCAATAAACAGATGTTAGTTATTGATTGGGTGATGGTTCAGTGTTTTCCCCATCATAATATGGCATCCATGTCAAATTATTGGTTGCAAGGCTGGATCGGTGTCCCCCTCCGCACCCCCCCCCACACACACACACACACACACACAGACACAGATCTACAGTAAATAGATTCTCTGTGTGGTTGATAAACCCGTCGAATGTAACTAATAAACTCTTTGTTCCACAGTCCCTCGTACCATAACAGTTGTTAGCAACACACACTGAAGGCCTCTATTCATGCACAAACAACCATGTAATATGGTTTGGGAGTCTTGTCATGCAGCACTTAAAAAAAGTCCCTGTGATCATG
Source organism: Pseudochromis fuscus (assembly GCA_900323345.1). NCBI lineage: Eukaryota > Metazoa > Chordata > Actinopteri > Pseudochromidae > Pseudochromis > Pseudochromis fuscus. The sequence continues at coordinate 37,635 of OOFC01012373.1, forward strand.
CACAGAGGAGGGACATCTATAGGAGAAGAACATTTGATGTGACTCAAGTGAAAACCACCATAACAACCACATGAGTATTTGCATATCTTACACCTGTCCAAACTGACAAAACTGACAAGATCAAATCAAGTACAGTTGGTGTTGGAATGTAAATATTAAATTAGCGAGGACCTCAAGGCCTTTTTTTTATTTTTAATAGATGAAGAGTCTGACAGAGAAAGAGGTATTTGTGCTGCGATGAAAATCTTTGCAGATAAACATCCTTTGTTATGGTAATTAGATGACGCGGTGGATGACAGCCATTGGCTGTGGCAGTGAAGAGTGCTCTTCAGGAGCCAATGGCTTTTGTTATCAGTGGCTGGCAGCTGGAAAACCCATAAAGAAATGGAAGCCTACAAGAGGCACTGGGCCCTGAAACAGATTTTATGTGGGGACTCATTTTGCCAGCCAGAGAGAAAAAAAAAAAAAAAAGAGAGAGAGAGATGCGGTTGTCTGCAAAATGGCCTCAAGAGCACCACTAAATTTCCTGAGGAGAAATGGGACTCATTATTAGTACCTCATTCAGAGAGGGATCATCAGTTTTTGAACGTTATTTTTGGCCTGATTCTGGATATGTTAGGGTTTAATGCTCCATTTAATATGCTTCATATTAAAACACCGGACAGAGTAATGATATTTTGCTATATTTAGTGCTCTTTTTTTTATTTTTTTTTATTGAATGTCAACCGGAAAATCTTTAGTGGGGTTTGGTAGGTTTACTACTGGCTATATTCATCTGTCAAATGTCAGTATGTATTGTGCCACTCCACTGCTGTTACTGTGTATTTTTCTCTGTCTGCTAAATGCGTGAACTCTCACCTTTGGACAGCTGCTGCACTCAGAGCCATTAGGCCTCATTGTACTCTCTGCTCTTGTGACTTGAGGAAGTGTGGATGTGTTATTATGTAGTGTATGGGGGGAGGTATGTGCACAGTTGCCTTATCTATTGAATTTACAGTTTTCTTGACCATCACAGCACTATGCACGACAATTACAGTGGGGCCCTTTTTATCATTATTTACCTTCCCACCCTGGTCATTTCTTCTCCTTTGTCCTCCACACCAGTGATGGAGGGTGTTTCTGTTCGGATGCAGGAGCCCAGCATTGTTAATAACTTCTGGAATCAACTGCTGTTCCTGGCAATCACAGATCCCCAGTCTGATCAATAGGAGAGACAGAGGCAGCAGGCTGCCATCCAGCCCAGCCCTGATAGCTGCTATTACGAGTCCCCTTAACCACCAACACCAGAGCCGCATACTATCTCTCTGTGGTTTCTTCCTCTCTTTCTCGACTGACAGATGACTAATAGAGCTGTGATTATGAGCCTCAAATTGAAGTTTGTTTATTTCTCAAGAGGGGTTCAAGGTTTGGGAGGTTGTTTGTAATCAATCACCAGGGTTCACTGAAGTTTTCCCATGAATTTTAATTTCTTTTTTTTTTGGAGCGGGTTTGTTTTTTGTGCCAGCTCCCTTAAATGCTCAGATTATGAACAAAAACCATCCAAAACAACTCGCTGTTGCCGCCCCGCAGTGTAGCGGCAGCTGCCATTTTCATTGTAATCTTTAACATATGCCCCCATCGCTGAGGCCAGTGCAGTTCAGTCACTTCCAGAGGAAGCTTTGCTTACTGAAACCCGCTGGCGAACAGATGGATTGCCAACTGGAAGCGCTGCCTAGTGAGAGAAAAGAATCAATATGACAAAGTCTTACCACATTTAACAAAAGCTTGTATTTGAGATGCTTCTTGCCTCGTACGGTTTAGCTAAAAAAAAAAAAAAAAGTGATGTGAAAAAAGAGGACGGCAATTAGCGATCATCTGAAGAAGACAGAGGCCATGCAGCCTCACCCGTGTGGATGTGACCTTTTAATGGCTTGGGTGTCCAACCTCTGGCCAAGAGATGTAATACCTAGAAATCAAAGCAACACAAAAAGTCTGCTGCTTGAACATGGCTGGGAAGGAGGAGGAAGGAGATGATTTTATTATCAAACGTAAGGCAGCCATTATTTTTCTTGTAGTTCTTCTGTTTCTGCTGCTTGCTGTCTACATTGTATATGTCTTGTTTATGTGGGGCTGTTGTCCTGCACTAAACCCTGAAGGGTGGATAGAAAAGACAATTTGTAGCAGTGCTGTCCTTCCCCGGGGATCACAGCCCTTCTCCGTTGTTCTTCAGGATATAGATCGCATTGAACTTTTTATTCTGCTTTACTTGGCTATTTCACTTGCTAAAGCAGACTACGGTAATCCTTTGTTTTATTTCCCGGTTAGAAAAAAAAACACCAGTACAGTTTATACAAAGGCTACGTAGGAATGTCTGTTAACACCTAAATGAATACTATACATCTCATTACAAAGGGGATTTAGCTCAAATTTAGTAAGGGGACTTAGATTAAAGCTGAGTGCCTAATCCCTCTCCAGCCCATAGCTGAGCCCTATTGATGGATCGTTCTCTCTCGAGAGGTAGAGGGGATCAATAGGCAAACGGCATCATTGATCCTGACTGCTTTGAAGTCATGTCTCTCCCAGCCAGAGATCTCCATCCCTCAGATCCCCGCTGTCCCGTGCTGCCTTGTCTGGTTAATGGCTGTCATAAAACAGCAAGTCTGTTTGCAGGATATGTAGCATAGGCAGATAGAGCAGCCGATTTTACAAACTATGATCCATTATATATTTAATTTCAAGCTTGGATTAATGTGGATTTATTTGCATTTCTAACAGTGGTGTTTATAGATAGGATTTGGGTACAAGACGAGGTTCAGTGATGAAGTATGAAGTCCTAATATCCTGCATTAACATGTCCCAGATGTGTGCACAGTTTCTCTAGGGAAGGTTTCACCGGTGACATCATCACAGTGGTCCAGACAGACATCGGCATCCCTCCGATGAACAGGCAACCGTACTATTATGTGGTTCTCTGCAGGGCTTCGCTGTCTCTCTTAAAACCATTTGTAACAGAGGAGAGAATCAATTTACTCGAGGTGTGGAAATCCAAGTTTTCCAGCCCAGAAAAAACAGATAGTGATCGTTTGTCTTACAGAGATGCAACAAAGCCAACAAGGCTGTTTTTTTTTGTGTGTGTGTGTGTGTTTGTGTTGTTTCCCTAAAACCTTCAGTTTTCTCAGGAACAAGTTTTTTTTTTTCCCCTCCCAGAAAACCTGATTCCTTCTTCTGCCATAATGTGCTGACAGAAGCAGTTATCGCAGCTCCTAATAATGTGAGCGTTCCCACTGGTGAGCACAATGAAGGGCTTTGGGAAGTCTTGTCCAATCCATTTATTTTACAACAATGTGGTAGGATGGAGAAGACACACTTGGGTTTTTCCATACTTCAATAGTTTTTTTTTTAAGTAAGTTACAGCCAAGGTTATGTAGATTTTCCTGTTATAATTTAGTGCATTGTAAAATGATTTAAACATCAGTAGCATTAAAACAAGCGAGGATTTGCTGAGTGGATCTATTTTGTCTCTGTGTGTTGGAGATTTTGACGCAGGTCCAACACTTTTATTTACAACAATTATTTGAATTGTGTGCACTATAAATCCTACTCCCACATCAGCAATAACTAATAAACTGCCATAAATGTTGTGTTGAATCCAAGCAAATGGGCAATTAATTCACCATTTGGAAAAATTCATGAATTGATTGTGCAAACAAAGATGATAACTGTGCATATGTGGACATACAAACAGTCTAACAAAAGCCAGTAAGATGTTGGAGTAATGCTCTTCTTCATGGGTTCAGGGCAGTATGCCATATGCTGAATGCCACGGCTATATCAAGCATTTGTAGTGAATCTTTGTGCTGTCTTGTGTATTTTCCTCCAGCGTACACGCTGACAGAGAGAGATGCCAAAACAGCCCTGAGCTCAGCTCATTAGGATAGCTCTGTGTTGTGCCCTGTCACGCTCACTCTGCCAAGGTAAGATGTTTGCTTCCTCAGAGAGAGGAAGAGACAGTTGGAGGGTCGTCTATTAATGTGGAGTTTGAATAGGGAAGGAAACAGCAGACCTGACTAGAGGAGATGCATCTGAAGAAAAAATGGCCTTTTTAGATGATAGCACAATGATTCAGCATGTGAAACTTGATCGTTTTGTCTAAGAACCGACGTCTAAAATTCTCCGTGGGTTTGAGTTCAGCCTCTATGAGCCACAGGTCGTCCTTCAGCATCCTTACAAAGATATGAGTAACCAACGCTGCGTAATAGTTTTGGTAAGTGTTGGAATAAACCACCAGGAGGAACATAAGTCATAGCAAAACCCCCTTGGTGCTCATTAAAGTGCACAGTTGTAGGCTGACCTCGCTGACATTTTCCATGCAGATGTATTCTGATCCTGTCTGCTCTCTGAAGCCCCACATGTATCGATTGAACCCAACATTTAATGTATGCCACAGTAACGGATGGTCACTGAGGAGAATGATTTCTTCAGTTCAAGATTAATTGTGTTTTAAGAGACAGATGTAGTGAGAAACATTACCTCCTTCACCCCCACACTGACTATTACAATTTGTGGTCTTTCTCCCACCGGCTGACTCCTAATGAGAATATCCTGAAATGAGGAAAAGGTGCGATCTCCATGGCAGCGGGTGGCCCTCTCGCACCGCTGTGTCATTACTGAAGTGAAAGTGCATTGGGTGTGTTGTGTATAATTTGTGCTGTCATATTCCAGCGGCATTAGGTTCCTCCTGTGTATGAACTCCCATTGGCAGACATTATCTGCTGTTTCCCATTAGGGCTCCATATGCAGCCATTTGTATTGGATTGTTAAAGCAGACAATACACGGAAGTGTGTTTTCAAACAAATGAAATATAGATGACAAAACTACACTCGATGCACTGTGTTTGAAGGCATACATGGAAATAACTTACCGTAATGTATAATATATGGGAACATGTGGTGTATATGGAGCATTTAGCCATTGAGCTAAGTATGATGTAATACAGTTACAACAAAACAAAAAAGGAATTCCTTAACTTGAAATATTAATTGTGCATTTTTATTTCTATATTATTAATATTTTTGGAATACATGTTGTATGTGCCCAGTACTATTACTACTACTGCTATAGCATACTCTCTGTGGTATATTCATCTGTGTAACTATCACCAGTGTGTAGACATAAATGAGGCAACTGGGGCTCAAAAATGGGACGTGGCTCAGTGATAGAGCGATTGTCTACCAACCAAAGGGTCGGTGGTTCAATTCCTGCTCCTCCCAGTCGCTGTCGGTGTGGCAAGACACTTAGCCTCGTGTGAATGTTGAATGAATGGTTTGGTGGTGGTCGGAGGGGCCGTAGGTGCAGACTGGCAGCCACGCCTCCGTCAGTCTGCCCCAGGGCAGCTGTGGCTAGCTTAGCTTATCACCACCGGTATGAATGAATAATGGTTTCTGTGAAGTG
>OOFC01012380.1:7044-28093 GCA_900323345.1 Pseudochromis fuscus
AAAATCGGTTTCTTACAAATAAAATAAATCTACAATCTATTTTATTTGTATTTGTTACGTAAATCAAAAATACAGAAAAAAAATCTGTAAAATAACAGAAATTTTACCAAAATTACAGATTTTTAGAAAACTTTTTTACAGTGTAATGTAAAAAGAAAAATGTACAGATCTGAAAATGTTTTTTCAGACTTGTGATCAAACCTCCATCATATCACCGGCAGATTAGGTGAATTACTGGTGTTGAAAAGTTTATTGGTAAAACAAAGTGCAGGTATCGTGTAATCCTGTTGGGTAATACAAACACAGAGGGTTGTCGGGGATTAGAGCTAATAAGCCTCCCCTGGCATCGGCCTCGCTGAGGTTTGTTGCTTTGGCCGAGTTTTTAGGACAGGATTCAGATGAAGTGAGTGCGGATGGCGTCCAGGTTAAAGCCACCAGAACTAAGATGCTCTAACAACTCCAGCACGCGCTCCAGGATTAAACCCCAACACTTCCGGCCAATTGAAGCCTCAGACAGACGCTCGTTAACTCCTCAGCAAATATCAATAAAACAACGCGCAGCACCTTATCTGCAGATTTCCACTCATCTGCAGACGTTTCAGGTAACACGCCGCTGATTTATTAACACGCAGCCCGTTACAGGTCACCTTGGGAAAGTAATTAATCTGCTTTGCATATTTACAGCTTTTTGTTGAGTAATCCCAGAGGTGGAGGCCGACAAACAACCGCCGCATAAAGGCTGCTTCACCCTCAGTGATGCAGAGGGAAATGTAATATTCACAGGAAACAGGTGAAGTGCCTGACGCTGGTACTTGACCCGGTTTAATAACTGATGAAATGTTAGTACAGTTTTCTTACTCTGTGCATTTCTCAAACACTTAACAGGAGGTTTAAAAGCACCTGTTAAACTCACGACACATAAACACAAACCAGTCTGAGTTCAGTTTGAACTGCACTGTAAAAATAAAAAAATACATTTCCAAGCAGCTGAGCTCCAAAAAAACTTGTCAAAATTTTACAAGTACAAGAATACTTTGTAGCTTTAAGCTGAATTTTGTTTCCCTGTTTATTTTCATTCCTTATTCTTCCTTTTTATTTTACATTATACTGCACTGTAGGAAAGAAAAAAAACACTCTGTAATTTTACAGGATTTTTCTTTTATTTCATGTTTTTCTGTATTTTTGAATTACTTCTATAAAAATACTTATAATGAATTGTAAAATAACATAGAAAACCTGCAAGTATAAATAACAATTCCAACCTTTTAAAAGATTTTATTTCAATTTTAAAAATGTAAAATTTTAGGCTACAAACTGTATTTTATGTGAAATTCTTCTTCTTTTTTTTTTTTTTTTTACTTAATAATAAAAAAAAAATACACCTGCAAGTATTTTTGTAATTCTGGAGTATTCTATATAAATCAAAATACAGAAAAAAACATCTGTAAAATGTCAGAAACATTTTGTAAAATTACAGATTTATTTTGTACAGTGTAATGTTCCTGCATTTTTTAATAAATTAAAAATACATTTGTTTATGTTTATTATATATGATTTACATGTGCAATGAAAAATAACACTAAAAACCTGGAAGGGTAAAAAAAACACAAGATTTCCAAACTTTTACAAGATTTTCTTTAAAGTTAAAAACACAGTTCACATACATTCACAAATCTCAATCTAACTAAATAAATAAATGTGTTTTCATTGGTTATACTGTTTAACATGTGGAAATATTCGTCATACACAACATCCTATGTCAATTTAAAGCTAAACTGTATTGTAATGATAGTCAACTAATTTTTACTAAAGATCAAATTGTTATTTTACTGTATTTTTCCCCCACCCATGGAAATACACCCTAAATAAAATGATAGGTAAGATTTTAACCCAGTAGTGGTTAAATTTCAGACTAGCTAGGTGCTGTTTTAATGTAACCATGCCAGATGAATTGTTTTTACTCAGCATTTTTTTGTTGTTGTTGTTTTAATTTCACCTGCTGTTGATTTTTCTCAAAAACAACCCATCTTGCTGAGTTAAAGTAATCCAGTGTGTATAGTCTGATATATAACTCAGTTGTGTGTTGAAACCCCTTGGCCTTTTTTGTGTGGATAATCTTCTGGGAGTTTTTTCTTTTATAATCAAATCTGTGTTCAAGGTGTTTGGGTTGAATTTTCCACCCTCCTCACTTTTCATGCTGTGAAGTGAAGGTTGATGCTCACAGTGTCTGAATGTTTTTACGTACTTGGTCATCCTGTTTATTCAAGCCTCTGGAGAAAAGGTGTCGTCGGAGGCCTTGCTGATGGTGAGGATGACGATGGTCCTTGGTCCTTCATGACGTCAATGGGCTGCAGTGCTGGTCGCCTGCTGTGGGATGTCAGAGTCAGAGGGAGGAGGGCAGTGGTAACAGATGCTGTGGACTACATAAACAGATCAATAACGCTGCCACGTCTCATTTGTGGCAGATTTGTTTTCTAAGTCTGATAATTGGATAAAAAAAGCAAAGTGATCTGATTTCTCTGGACTCTTTTTTTTTTTTTTCAGATCAAGGTGCTGAAAGTTGTTTGTTCAGACTGTGATTGACATGCACTGAAAAAAGGACATTTTAGGGAAGTGTTTTATGATTTCCATATTTTTTTAAATGCAAAATAAATAAATAAATGAAAAAAATGGACTTGTATATACATGTGAGACAATATCAAATACAATAAGATTTCCATTAAAAAGAAAAAAATATTCACAAAGCAACTTATAACTAATTCAAAATTCTATTAAATTTTTTTTTTATTGAGCAAAAAAAGCTGTTGAATTCAAGTTTAATGCTGTGAATATTTTTTTTTTAATTTGATCCAATTAGTCACAATTAAAAAGAGGTTCTATAATTTTACACACATTTATTAACTGAGACTTTTTACAACACCAATTTTTCATTTATCACTAAAAAAATACAAAAAAGTTTTCATTCAGGTGAAAATAAAGCTTCAAATGTATGAAAAATTACTACATCTATATGATTTGCTGATTTAACAAAACGTTTTTTGATGCCTCAGCTGATGTGAAATTTATTTTTATTTTTTATCATCTTTGTATTTTCTAAAATCAATTAAAAAAACCCCTCAAAAATACATTTTTTTGTATAACTATGGATTTTCTGACCATGAGTTATGAATAAAAAGGGCTAAAATGAATAAATAAAGTTATAATAGTTTTAATTTTCAAGGTGTGTTGCCATGGATCAAAAGTCAAGATGGGAAACATGTAATATTGTTTCAACAGTACAGAGTCCAGTGATCATTACCTCCACCAAGGAGGTTATGTTTTTGTCGGGGTTTGTCTGTTTGTCTCTTGGTTTCAAAAATAACTCTAAAAGTTACAGACAGATTTTGATGAAATTTTCAGGGATTGTCCAGATGGGGATAAGGAACAAATGATTAGATTTTGGAAGTGATCCGGATCAAAGTCTGGATCCAGGAATTTTTTGAAGGATTCTTTAACATTGGTAGATAGGACCATATGCGACATTTATGCATATGACTCCACCAAAAATGGTCAAGACACTTTGAAAAAAAATACAGGACAAGTTTCTAACATGGTCTACAATATATCAAAGATTGATCCAGATAAAGGAATAATTTCAGATAATATGATCCAGAATATGAAAAAAATAGATCTTTCAAACTTGCATCATTAAAAAAACCAAATGAAGCTAGAAACATACAACAGACATCTTTAAACAGCCACGACGCTGTGGAACTAATATTGATATAAATAAACACAAGACTAATACTAGTAATATCTTTGGTGGAAGTCACAATATGGAAGGAAATGTGCTTGGTGGAGGTCTGCGCTCTCCAAGTGCTTTTCTAGTTTATTATATGTATTTTCTTTTCGAACAAATGAATCACCTGCTGCTTCCTGTGAAAGTTAATTCCTGCCATTTTTTCCCACCATATTGAATATATGCCACTAGACATGAATTATGACCATCAATATAGAAATGTACAAAAAAGTGTAATACCACTGACAGCCACTAGATGCTGGCTCCGATTAAACTCAAATGTCAATCTCCTGGCATCAAAACTGGACTCCACAAAGCAGCAGGTTACGTCACATTAAGTCCGTTCATGATGAAAAGACAAGCAGGTCAAAAGAAGCCGCGGAAAATATCTTCCATGTTATATTCAACCACAAGGATCAGTTATAGAAACACTGATCTGTTTAAAATAACTCGTCTTTAAAAAGGTTTAACAGTGTGATCCGTGACCTGAAGGTGTCGGGACTGTTGTCACCGCCGGTCGTCACCAACTCGATGCTTCAGGTGAGAAACATCCAGAATTAAAAACAAGCCGCTGCCCATCACATTACTGCACCACACCGCCCGAAACAACACACTCAAAGGGCGATTTTCACACTCGAAATGAATAATTTGATGATTTTTCTAACATGTTATCTAATAATGAGTCTGTGGTGAGTCATGGATTAGTCCCAGTTGTGATTTAGAATAATAATAAAAAAAAGATGACGACCAGCAGCAGCAGCAGCAACATCAGCAGCAGGAGCACAGAAAAACCCTTTATCTGAGAGTTTAAAGCTGCTGGATGGAAACCAAACACCTTTCAGTATTTCTGTGTTTGATGTCGGTCACATTGATTTCAACATATTGCACCGGGCGATAAAACTATGCCTTCTAAAAATAGCAGCAGCGTCTACAGTTCAAGTCAGACTTTCATGTCGTGGTTGAACTCCTTCCAACTTTCATCAAAGTGGTTTTATGTATGTACGACCATCACCTTCATAAAAAGTCCTGTTGTGCGCACTTACAGTCCCGCACAGTATAAATTATATAAAGACTGTGTGGCATACGGTGTACTTGAAGTGAATAACCCTTTAATGCTGGATATATGAAAGGAGGTTGGTGGTCCTTCTGTTAATGTACACAGCCTGGATAATGTTTAAGAAGGTGAAGTGTGGAATAAATTGTGTTATTGCTCCATAAGAGCTTAAAACCTGCACAGTGAAGACTCTCGGATATATGTTGTCTGCATTAAGGTGAAACTCAGCCATAGTGTGTAGCTCACATCTGTGAACAGCTGGAACTTCTAAAGCACATAAGATTATCACTGCAGTTTATATAATGTACAAGGTCATGATGGTAACATCTCAGGTTTTTGGTCAATTAGTGCAATTATGTTAGTCGAAATGTTTTCACTGCATCATCGGAAAATCATTTTTTGTATCTCAAATTATCCGACACTACTACTCAATTTTGTAATTTCAACGGTATCTTAGAATAATTTCTACAATACACATTTCTACACATAGCCACCAGGTCTCAAAAGCCAATGAGGAAGTGCAAACAGGTGTAATACCACCAACGGTCACCAGATGCTGGCTCCAAAAATCTCTGGCTCCCATTGACTTTAATTAAAAAAATACTCATTTGCGATCTTAAAATATTCAGTCAATATGTTTTTTCCACAAGTCATTCTGATGTCATTAGCTAAAGTCAACTCTTCTCAGTGATCTGGTCCATCTGAAAATTATTTTAATCAAAAGATAGATTGAAGTACATGCAGTAGATTCTGAATAGAAATCAATGGTAAAAGTTTCCAAGTTATCGTTAAGTTACGGAAATCATCAATGGACATTTCTACTCATTAGAAATGAAACTTTTTATTGGTTAGAAAGGAGTCATGAGTATCTGTAAAATTTTTGAATACAAGTCAATGGTGAAAGAGGAGAAATTAACATTTTGACTGGTAAGATATTAACTCTAGATATCTGTTATTGAATTTAAATAGAAGTCAATAGTAAAAGTTAACTAGGCAGAATTAAGTTCCAGAAATCTACAAAGAACATTTCTACAAGTAAGAAAATAACATTTTAATTAAAAGATAAGGCAAAAGGTAACTAACAAAGTTTGAATAGAGGTCAATGGTAAAAGTTGACTAATTAGCTATGTCTACAATGAACATTTCTGGTGGTCCATCTGAAAATCATTTCATCATTAAGAAGATATTAGACTTCAAGAACAGGAAGATTTAGGGGTGTGGTTAGTTTGATTGACAGCTCTGGTCTCCAGTGATTTACAGGTGGTTTGGAGGCTCATTCACTGGTGAACTCCAGTCTCATACCACAAGGGGGCAGCACAGTTTATTTTACAGCATCAACACAGCTGGAATGTGCCACAGTGGAAGTTTGTGCTCTGAATGTTTTAAAGTTCTGTTATTGGTTGATTTTTAAACTGTTCTTTGTGTAACTAAACTGAGCAGTGGGATAAAAAAAAAAAATATCAGGAGCTGACATCCACTGTGAGTAAATTGAAATTAAAATATACCCTTCTTTATCCTTCTTTATGATCTCAGTTGTAATCCCATGGTTTTGAAAGTGCAGATTACAGGCAGACACAGAGCATTACCATGAAGCAGAGGGTGGCTAACAACACAGGGAAAAGGTATAGCATGATGGTGAGTAAATAAAGCAGACAAAGGACAATAAACACCCACATAAAAAAAAAAAATAAATAAAAAAGAGAAGAACCAAGCACAATGATGTCAGGGGTCTGGACAGTGATTGGTCATCAGGTGACCTCTGAAGTGCAGAGATGCAGAGGAAACCAGTCAGGATGCTGCTGCTTGGTGGTTGTTTGTCAGAAATTAAAAAGGAAATAACAGCTGACAGTTGAACCTGTGCTGCGAGTATCAAATTTTCAAGTTGTCATCTACGATCATGTCAGATTTTTGATGCCCTTTTTGTATCTACACCAAAGCTGGCACCAAAATAAAAGGCTTCACTTAATAGAAAAAAAATAATGCAGGAAAGAGAGATGATAGCATGTCAGTTATTTTTTGAGAAAGATCCTCGTGTGTCCATCTCCAGAGTATCCATATTGAGACCATAGGCTGTGCATAGGAATGGATGAAGCAAGTGTGACGTCACCTGTTGGTTTGTGGACTCCCATTTTGAAGTCAAGAGATCACCATGTTGGTTGTTTGTAGCCAGAAGGGACCATATGTGCATGAGAATCTACTTCAGTGTTGGCATCATTGAAGACCAGACTTGGCGGTCCAGCTAACCACGCCCATAAACATTCCTCTTTTCGAAGTCTAATATCTGCTTAATGATGAAATGATTTTCAGATTGACCACCAGATCACTGAGAAGAAGAGCTGAATGAACTAAAGACATCAGAATAACTTGAGGAAAAAAAAGTGGTCTAGTGGTCATCAGAAGTATTGCACTTTTTTGCACTTCTACATTTGCTTCACTTTTGAGCTCCAGTTGCTTCAGATTTGGTTCATAGGAAAGATGGTAAAAGTCACATGATGGTTTTTTTTATTAACCAGAAATTAAATGTAAGTAAAGTTTGACTTAAAAGAAAAACAAATACAACTTTTGTGATTTGTTTGGCTAACATTGTTAAGTACGACCAGAGATGTGATCTAAAAGGGTTTTTATTTCAGGTGGACTTCAAAGTTTCAGGAAGTCGTCTTCTGTTCGATCCTCTTAGAAGCAATAAAACTCTAATGATGTTGGCCCTGAAACTGGAGTCGAGAACATTTGGTCGAGGTTTCAAACCGAGCCAAGCAATAACACAGTGAGTTATGACTCCGCTTCACAAAGACAGACTCCGATGCCTCATTTCAGACATCGAGAGGTCCCGGCTTTTTGAACCAGGGGAAATAAGAGCAATCTGTCCGGGGTCAAAAGGGATAAAAAGCTGGTGCAGCCAGTACAGCAAGACCACCATCTCTGCCAGCATATATACACACACACACACACACACAACACGACTCGGATTCACAATCTGAGCTCTGTGATACGGTGGTTTCCATGGCGACTGGGCTGTAAAGCTGTGTGGCGTTTGGTACAATCTGTCTCAGCTTTAAAGCACAGAGATCACAGGTCACAGCTCTGATGGAGAAGCCCTTCGATGGATAGAACATCACAGCTCTGATGCGACTTCTCTGAGCTACAGGGACCGATCAATCCCATTGATCCTCCCGCCCATCAGGAGTACAGTGGGACGATCCTGCAGTCATATAGATAAGTATTTCACATCCCCCAGCTTCACGTTTTTATGTGCACGTCGAGCCGGAGAACCGACGCCAACGCTCAGCGGCGCGCCGATGTTCCCAGGCCGTGCAGATGTTCAAGCTTAATCAAGATGAATGGGAGCCTTTTGTTGCACGCCGGAAAGTCGATATGGTCATCCCGCTGAGTTACCTGGAGAAACTCCCTGTGGAGCCGCGACGCCTCGCAGACTTTAGATTACTCAGAGGAAACAGTTCAGGACTCTCAGAACAAGCAGCAATTAGCAAGTTTCCCTCAGCAGAACTCAGATTCTGCTCTTTCAGCTTTAAAATGGAGATGCTTATCTCAGGATTTTAGAGAATGATTCAACACTGTTTTGGAACATTAAACAACTCTTACAGCAAAGCAACAATTTCACACAAAACTCAAAGTTTACACTCTCTATCACATGGGAAATGAGCACAATACATCTGTGCATTAATTTTAATACTTGGCCTTTAAAAACAGGAGTTTCACATTAGATCAGTAAACACATTAAATCCCACTCAGTTGGTAATAAGTTGGTAAAAATATTGTGTTATCTTCATGTTAAGGCAATATTTTGTGTTGAAGGTACAACAGGTGTTTGTAATGTTTGTTTTTTTAAGTAAAGTGAACATGATGATTGATTATATTGAGTAAAAAAGACATTTTTAGTTCAATCAAATATTACCTCCACTGAGGAGGTTATGTTTTTGTCTGTGTTGGTTTGTTTGTTTGTTAGCAACATTAAAGAAAAACTACAGAATTTTGTTCTTGATTTTGGCAGATCAGATAATGGGATCTTGTAGAATCTCACTTTTAATAGGCGAATGTTTTAAGATAGTGTGGCTATTTCATCACAAGAGGGCAGCACTGTTCAGTGTATAGCATCAGTACAGACTGTATTGGTGAAGGATGTGCTTTTTTAGAGCTTTATAATACTCGGATTTAATTTGCTGTTAATTAAAACTGAGCAAATTAGTCAAATTAGCCCAAATAATATATGCCAAACTTAAATTGGGATTAATTAGGATATGTGTTGGACTCATTCTGACATGAATGTCATTTTAAAGATTTATGTAGATTCTACACGAACATTTCACTGAATGAATGAGTTGGGATGTACAGTGCAAATAATAGACTGGCAAACTCACTTGGAAATAAAATGTCATAATCTAAAAACTTAACCATCGACAAAATACATAGTGTGCATTGGTGGCTGCAGAGGTGCCAGTCCACCTCCAGGGCACTGCCGAGGTGCCCTTGAGCAAGGCACTGAGCCCCCAACTGCTCTGGGTGTGCCGGATGAATAGCAGGGCCCTCACCCTCTGCCCTCTCCACGCATGTTATGGGGTCGCCATACGCATGTATGTGTGCGAATTGTGTAGGTAGCCTTGTGTATGTAGGGTGTTAATGCCATTTCGTTGCGTGTGTGTGTGTGTGTGTGTGTGTCTGTGTGTCTGTGTGTTTGTGTGTGTACCATATGCAGCATTCTCAATGACAAAGATTTCTTCTTCTTCTAAAATGCAGATTACAAATGAGTCAGAGCCGAGGATAAAAACTTGTGTCATCTGCAAAGAAATTGACTTTGAAATTCCCAAAGAAACTTTATTCTGGGTCTGTGTGTTTCATTGAGTACATTCAGGTTTCTATGGATTTTCTGGAAGAGAAATAAATCTGCAGATTCATCTCAGAGATCACATTATTCTCATATTCTTACAGTCGCGATGTAAAATCGCCGTTTGTTTGCGTGACCTAGAACAGCATCCACAGGGTCAACTCTCACAAACAATCAGTGTGACGCTTTCCTCTGCAGCTCTTTTTTTGAGTTTATGAAGGTGAATTCATTAATTTTTCCCTCTGCAGAGATGTGCAGCATTAGATGAAGTCACCTCCATTCATTTATGTGTCAGTCTGAGGAAGGGATGAATCGCTTTCATGCAGTTCTTCATTATGCAGAGAAATTTATGGCGAGAAGGTGATGAGTCACTTTGTGTCCTGCACAGTAACCGATCACAATCCCAAACACTACTGAATGTATTCAAACCGTTATTCACTGGAACAAGAAAAGACAGCTTAAAATAAAATCCCATTCACTATATATGATTAAATTGCTATTTTTCCATGCTGGGTTGACCACCGCGATTTGACAAATATTTATCATGGATTCATTTACAAAATGTGAACAGAGTTTGCTCTTAAATGTTCAGAGAAAAATGTAAATCTTATGAATGATCTTTGAAGTTAATGCCTGGCCTGATAATTAGAAGTTGGACAGAAAAATACTCCCAGCTCAAAGGGTGAAACTTCTTCATATTTTGCATAAACACGTACTTATTCATTCTTTGTTCATTAATCTTGTTATTAGAATAATTTCTTAACAAATAATTAATGATGGCTAAGATTTACACATGCAGCAAATGAACCAATATGCAGAAAAAAGTGTAAAGTTGACAAATAATAAACACAACATGAACCTTTATAACCCACAAAAAACTCCAAGAAAAGGTGTGGCCTGTGACTGGAACTACAGACCCAGGATCCCTCTGAACCTAACACAAAAATACTTAGTAAATTCGAATCTCATACATATGGGACAGTGACCTCAGGTTCAAAGGTCAGACCCGCCTCCTCACTCCTCCCTTCATAGCCAAATATGGTCTGTTCTGGGTCCGAAAAACCAACAAGGCCAAGTTTAAATATCAAACTCATTGCTTCAAAATGCAACTCTACAAACCAACCGGTGACATCATGCTAGCTTCCTCTTCATTCAGGGAATGAAGTGCAGGTGTTAGAGACTACTTTCAGTGGTGGATTAATCTACATTTGATGCCTTGGTGAATATTGTTCAAACCAGAGCTGCTGTGAAAACACAGTCAGGATGTTTTCTCTCCACCACGATCGTTCCTATCAATGAGCTGCTCCATTAGCCGTCCACTCGTAATTTATCGCTGAAATTCCCGCCCAATGATGGAAGTCTCGTTTCCCGTCTGCTGTTTGAGCTTTAAAGATTTCATTCAGGTCTAAAGATTTCATTCAGCGCTTCTCCGACAAACAAGCAGAGGAACACTCACTCCCTCAGATTACATCAATACCATTGATTTCCCTCCCCTTCATTTTCATCTCTCTATCCAGACAGACATTGATTTTTTTTTTTTTTTTTTACTCTCTTCATTTCAGAGGAGGAACAGGATTATAATTACAGCAGCTCCTCGGTGTCTGAACACTCTAAACAAACCATTTTTCCACCCAAAATGTTCATGAACGTGTTCACCTGCTCATTCACACCTGAGTTTTGGAATCGACTCAAACACTGTCGACTGGTTCCAGCTCCGACACTCAGAAAAAGATCATTTTGAATTATTCATGAGTGAATCTGTTGCTACTTTTCTCCCAACTGTCATTATTATTGTTTCCCATATTCAGAAAAAAATTACTTCTATAAAAAGGTGATTTACTAGGATCTCTGAAGAAATTAAATAGTTTAAGTTATTAAATAAAAACATTTTTTAATTATGATGATAAATTTGTGAATTTTGTGTGGTTATGTAAAACAAATATCAAATAAAGTTATATATATGCACACGTATATTCTGTGCATTTCTGCAAATTAAAGAAAAACAAAATTCCAAAATAAGTCCATAAAATTATTTTTTGCATTGTACTGTAAAGTAGTGTTTATTTGGTAAATACTTAGGTATTCATTTATTAAGGTTATTTATTAAGTTTATTAAATTAAAAAGATTAATATTACTAAAACTATGACAATATATTTGTGAATGTATTTTGTGGAATTGAAAAAATAATACATTTTAAATAGAATTGTATTGTGAAATTTGTGACTACAATATTCCTGATTTTCCACGTGCGAATTCACAGAAATATTTTTTAAATAAAAAGAAAATTCCATAAACTTACAGATTTTCTTTTAACGTTTCCAGTGTTCTGTCAAGGTTCATCTTTAAATAGAAAATAAATGTCAGACCATGTGAACCACTGATTTAGTTTTCTTGTTCTACTTAGTGCTGCTTCATTCTTCTCTGGTGTTGTCAGATGTTTTCTTACATCAGAAAATAATCCTGAAGCTTCACCACTCAACCCCGCTATCTTTTCCAATTCACCTTCTACCAACCGGCTCGGTGCTGGAAACCCGATTGTATCTCAGCTGTGAAGTCCTCACTCGCTGGTTTCTGGCTTTAGGAGAATCGCTCACAGTCACACGTATTGATCTGAGCATCAGAAATTCTTTAAATACGTGTCTCTGACTGGATTTATGTGCTGACTCTCACTGAGTGTGATAAAATAATAAAAAGACTGTTGACGTGAAGCGGTGTGAGCTGCAGACTCTCTTCACTTTATCCGGACTTTCAAATGTTCTGCCTGTCATATACTCCAGAGGAAAAGAAAGAAGGAAAAAGTTTAATTGAACCATTTTACTTTTTTAAATATAAAATGAAAAGAAATGTGGACTCCATAACACAATTATTCTCCCCCTTTTTGAAGCCTAATATCTATTTAATCATTAAATAATTTTCAGAGATGGACCACCAGAAATGTCCACTGTAGATATCTCTAGTAAATTTTCACCATTGACTTCTATTCACACTTAAGTTCTCATATAAATGTAATTAATTTCTTACCTATAGAAGTGTCCATTGTAGATTTCTGGAACTTTATTACAATTAGTTAACTTTTACCATTGACTTCTACTCAAACTCATATCAGATATCCATATATAATTTTTGATTGCTCAAAATGTTGATATCTTATGAGAAGAAACATCTGTTATAAATATCTGGAACTTAATCGCTTGTCAATTTTTGCAAATGACTTTGATTCAGACTTCTCTCTCATTTAGTTAAAATGCTGATTCATTTCTTACTTGTAGAAATGTCCATTTCTGCAACTTAATTACAACTAATAAACTTTTACCATTGACTTCTATTCAACACATATATATAATTCATTCCTTACTACTCAAAACTAGTAGATATCTGTGACTTTAGTTGAACCATGACCATTTACTTCTATTCAAAATTATTACAGATATCCATGATTCATCTCTCACTGATAAAAAAAACTAAGCTCTCACCAGAAGACATGTCCATTGAAGATTTCTTTATCTTACTGATAACTTGGAGACTTACCATTCACTTCTATTCACACTCTATTACAGTCAACTATCTTTTAATTCAAATGATTTTCAGATGGACCGTCTGATCACTTAGAAGAAGAGTTGACTTCATCTCAGGATATCTTAATGACTTGTGAAAAAAATTTATTACCGGAGTGTTTCAGGATTGAAAGTGCCCATTTTTGAACTGAAGTCAATAGAAACCTTTTGGAGTTTTTTTGCAGCCACCATACTTTTCAGACCTGGTGGGCTAAATCACATCATGAAATACATCTACATACTTTTGGCTACATAATGTTTGGGGATTATATCTTAGTATTTCCATTTATCAGGATAAAAGCTCAGAGGTGGGATGTGTGGATTTCTTTCTATAGAAACTCTCTGCAGTGAACTCTGTGATGTATGAATGTCAAACTCTTCTGCTCTCCAGATTTTCCAGGGATTAATTAAAGGAAATAACAGCCCTGTAGTGGATGCAAATCTTCATATTGCTTCTTCTTTTTAAGCATCAGTGGAGCATGCACATAAACACACAGCAGGGAGTTGATAACAAGAAAAGACAGAGTTTTTTTTTTTGCAGGCTTTAGGTAGCTTGTGCAGCGCTGGGTGAAATTAGCACAGGAGGGAAAACAATGTTAATTAGGTTAGCGGTTAGCCTGGTTTCCACATCCCAGGAATCAAGTACATGTAGAAAGTCATGGTGGAGTCTGGTTGTGCACCTCTGAAAAATTGGTCTTTGAATTTTTTATGGCATGTGACCTCATTATTTTTTAGGTTCTGAATTTTAAGACAACCACAACGGAGTTCTCAGGCAGTTTTGACATACTTTATTTTTTCTAATAAAACCTCAATGATTTCACTTAGGTCAGTGGAGCCTCAGTGTTAAAATCTTTTCACCTGAACCTGCAGCAAATTAACAAACTTTACCTTCTACAAACTTTAAACATTCAAATAATGAAATGTTCAACTTTTTAATGGCAACTATGCTGACATATTTTTTCTACATTTTTTATGCTTTGTGAACTTTTTTCTACATTTTTGATTTTTTAAAATACTGAATTTTTCTTGGAAGCTTATTTAAAAGTTCAACTTAATAACATTTGCTTTTGAAACAGACTTGGAAAAAAAAAGTACACTTTATAAAATATTTAACTTTGTTACTTGATTTAAAACTTCGTTACGCTTTAAATGAAGTTGTTTTTTTTCTTCTTATGTTAAACTTTTTATAACCTTTGTTTTGAAATTTTTTTCATTTTTGACTTTTTCAAACCTTTGTTTTTCTTTTTTTAATACTCAGGGTTTTTAACTAGTATTTTTTAATGTATTTTTTTACAAATTTCAGTTAAAATGTCTTTTAAAGTGTGAAATATTTTAAATACTTTTCCTCTAAAGATCAATATTTTTTTCCACGTTCAGCTTCATTTTAAGCTGTTTCAAACTTTTCTGCTTTTCTTCTTTTACAGTTTTTCCCTAAAAAACTTTTATTTCTTTTTTTTTTAAGCAGCTCTCAGCATTCACTTTAGATTTCCAGCAGCAAATGTATCCTGCAGTTATATTTTATTACCTGTGTCTTTTCCAGTACCTGTCAACTGAATCCAGCACAGGTTTAAAAGAAGATGTGTTAAAGGATGTGTTGCTAGGTGCAGATGAGAAGACTAAAACCGCATCCATGGATCGACTGATGTCTTCGAGTAATGAGGTAAAGAGCGCTTTGGATCCCATACAAACATGACAGTGTTATTCCACCTTTCCACGCTGTCAGTATCAATAACCGTGAGCTGTTCTCTGCTGTTAAACTAGGCTGCACCAGCTTTTCCCTTCAGGCTTTGGGAAATAAATCAGAGCTCTGTAGGTTCCTCTACTGTAGAAATCAAGGTCATACAGAGGGTTTGAAATCTGGGGCAGTTCGCCTCATGAGACGAGCTGTTCATCCACCTCGTATCACTGGAGTGGCACTTAACAACTGCACACAAAAAAACTGAATACAAACGTCACCGCACAGCTGGACGGGTTTATCACAACCCACCCACTTCAAATAATATAAAATGTGTGTAGCCGCGTATAAATTTCTCTGCAACAATAGATGCTGGTGACCCACCGGGCGCTGCCAGGCTGCTGATTGATGAATTTGGGATGCAAACCCACAAACGGCAAGTCGAGTGGCAGAGTCTCTGTTTACTGCTGAGAACATTATGGAGCTATTTTCATGAGTGTTTTTCTGTGTTTCGTTTCTGCTTTACTTCACGGCCTCTCCAGTAAATTCTTCGGCGAGTCTTCAGCCGAGTCGCCCGGATTAAGTCTCCGCCATACACTGCATCAGAGACGAATGTAGTCACTGTGATGTCACCCATTGGTTTGTGGAAACACATTTTGAGGCCAGGATTTTGGTATTTGAACATGGCCATGTTGGTTTTTTGGAGCCCTAAGTGACCATATTTGGATATGAAGGGAGGAGTGAGGAGGGAGGTCTGACCCTTGAACCTGAGGACATTGTCCAGTGTGTATGAGACTGGAGTTCACCAGTTAATGAGTCTTCAAACCACCTGTAAATCATTGGACACCAGACCTGTCAATCAAACTATCCACACTCTAAATCTTCCTCTTCTCTCTGCCTAATACCTACTTTATCATTATTATTATTGAATTATTTTCAGATTCAGGACCACCAGAAATGTCCATTGTAGATATTTCTGATTACGTTAAGTAGTTGTTACGTTTTCCCCAAAGCAAAACCCAAGTGTAACTCAGGCTAGTTGTCGCATAATTGGAAAACTAACAAAAAACCCACAAACACACCCAACTCCAAAACAAATGGGTTCTAAAAGGTAGTAATGAAACAAATTTTACCATTGACGTCTATTCAAACTTTATCATTTAATTGATGGCTAAATAATGTTTTACTTGAAGAAATGTCCACTGTGGATTTATGGAACTTCATTACATCTAGTTAGCATTTACCATTGACTTATATTTAAACTCAAGAAAAGATAGTCATACTTATATTTTCACCAGTTAAAACCCTTAGATATCTTTAACTTTAGTCCAATTTTTACTATCGACTTCCATTCAAAATGATTACAGACATTCTCACTAATAAAAAGTTTAATTTCCTAGTAACTTGGAAAGGTTTCCCATTGATTTCCATTCAAACTCTATTATAATTACTATCTTTTAAGTAAAATGATTGAGTTGCCTTTTTACTAATCACATCAGAATGACTTCGAAAAATGCATTGACTGAGTATTTCAGGATTGAAAATGAAGATTTTTTTTAATGGAAATACATTCTTTGAGCATCTAATGGCTATTGGGAGTATTACATGTTTTTGTACTGTCGCACTGGCTTATCTTTTGAGACCTGGTAGCTACCTCCATCTTCAATTTATTTTCTTTAGAATTTTATTATGTTATTTTTTGTGATTATCATTTTAATTTCAGCATGTCTGTGGTGCATTCGGAGTGTTTCAGCAAACTGTCAGCCTGCTATTCCAACGTCGTCTGTATATCGTTTAACTAACAGCTGCTGTAGAGATCTTATAGTTTCTACGCAGCACGAGACAACAATAGACGAGTTCTCCAAGACTGAAAAATAAATTGGTAACCTATGGTGGTTACATCCACCTTTTATATACAGTGTATTGTTTCAAAGTTTTAGTGAAGAGGAAATTTCTTGAGGTTAAATCTATAAGTGTGAAATCTTTTTGTTTTTTAACCACACAGAAAGAGAGTGTGAAGAAATATCTCCGACACACAATCACACACTCTGTAAACAGTAGCTGGTCTCGGCTGGTGGCGGCCGCTGTCAGATACCTCCCAGCAGGACGCAGTCGGATCAGCAGCATGTCGTTGACGGCTGCTGAACATCCTCGTTTCATCGTGTTCAAACAGCGAGAGAGCAGCGGGAGGCCTCGCAGTGGAAACACCAAGTCCCACATGGTGCCGGGTTGCCACCAGAAAACATGCTTAGAACATGTGACAGTGATTTAATGCAAACATATACCCACACTGAGTACAGAACTCTCTGAAAATCATTTCTCTACTTTTCAAAGTATTAATGAAATTACTAAAGCAATTATAGAAATTAATTTATTTTTTTAAGTTATAAAAAAAAAATGTAAATCAGAGGAGGAAAAGCTTCATACAGCTGCAGAGTTGGTGAATATTAAATATAAAAAATGTGTTTACCTTAGATGCAGTAAATGAGTAGTTTTTATCAAGAGAGCAAAATGTTGGGTTAAAGTGTTTGGTACAAAAATTGACCACGGAAAGACTGTTCAATGGATGTGAGGCTGAGCTGAAGTGTGGAAGCTGCTGAGTGGCGAGAAGGGCCAGACGAATATAACATGGTGTCATCAGCATACAGGTGAATCATGGGACTGCCTGCAGCTTTGGCTACGTCATTAATATAGATGGAAAATAAGGTTGGACCCAAGATGGAACCCTGAGGCACACCTTTGGAGACTCTCAGTGGTTCTGAGATCGTGTTTTCAGACTTCACCTGCTGGACACGGTTAGTAACGTAGTTGGAAAACCAGTCACAGCAGGTTAGACCTGCATCCTCACTCCGCCCTTCATCCAAATATGGTCATTTCTGGCTCTAAACAACTGACTTGGAGATGTTCAAATGTCAAACTCCTGAACTCAAAACATGAGCCCACAAACCAACAGGTGACCTCAGTTTCATTCATGCTATTTACAGTCTCTGGGTAAAGACAATAAAATACTGGGTACAAACAACCCATCTTACTGGGTTACATTAGCCTTAGTCCAGTATTTGCACAGCTCTGTGTTAAAGCAACCCAGCATTTTTTAGAGTGTACATTTTGTTCAGTTACAGCAGAGTGAGATTAAACCTCAGTCGTTATTTGAGTTTCTCGTTATAATATTTAATGAGCTGACTGTCAGGTGGTGTTTTAACCTTTCACCAGCAGCAGGTCTGTTCAACATGGAGCTCGTGTTTTGACAGCAAATAAAGTGTGAGCGGGTTGATAAACCTCCCTGCGCGCTTTCATTTGGTCACAGGGTATAAAAAGGTGTTCCCTCAGATTATTCCCTGTATTTATATATTTATTTCTCTCTGCTGGCATTTGATGAAATGGACACCTGAGCCAGTGGAGGCTCTGGAGAGCTGCACATTGATCGACTCGGCGACCTGAACCGTCTGAACTCTGGAGTATATCTGCTCGGCTGCATGGCTTCAAGTCCAGGCTGGGAGGAATAAAAATAAAAAAAACACACAGGACTCAAAGTGACTTTGACCAGAAGATGAAAAAATAAAAACCTGAAGGTGAACAGAGGAGGCAGGATGTAGGAAGAGGGTGGATGGTGGAGAATGACAGAGGAGGAAGAGAATTGTTATCTGGCCTGCAGATGGAGGAAGACGTGTGTGTGTTGGGTTTGTGATTAATGAAGGTGGTTGTCAATAAGACAATGCAGGCTGGATATTAATTCATCAGTCTGGCACAGTCTGTAATTGAAGAATGTTTTTCCGTGGATGTGGAGCACGTAGAAATGTTTTTTTCTTTTAATAGCTGAGAGATATGTTCAATGTCAGAACACCACACAGTGAATGACGTTCGACATAAGTTTCTCAGCTTCAACTCGATTTAGCAGCTTTTTGAAATCACACTTTCAAAAAAATCTAAGCAGTGAACTTCACCTAAAATGTTCTGCTCATTGCACATCACAAAGTCTGTCATTTATTATTTATTCAGAGTGAGTAACACCAGTGTTCACATGAGAATTAAACTGGTGTTTGATAGTTCAACCTATAATTTTTACCCAAGAACTGTTTATAGAAATGGACGAAACAACCAGGACTCAAAAGTGCAGCCAATGCTAATGTGCAAAAATAGTGCAATACCCCCAATGGCCACTAGATGCTGGCTACAAGAAACTCTGCCTCCAACTGACTTCAATTCAAATATGGTCATTTTAAATACTCAGTAATAAGAGTTGAATGACTTGTGGAAAGAATATATTGACATATATCATGAAGTAGAGGAAGATTTAGGGGCGTGGATAGTTTGATTGACAGGCTGGGTCTTTAATGAGAGCAGCACTGAAGTCAAATCTCACTGACAGTGTCCTCAGGTTCAAGGGTCAGACTTCCCTCCTGACTCCTCCCTTCATATCCAAATATGGTTGCTTCTGG
Organism: Pseudochromis fuscus; assembly: GCA_900323345.1. Classification (NCBI taxonomy): domain Eukaryota; kingdom Metazoa; phylum Chordata; class Actinopteri; family Pseudochromidae; genus Pseudochromis; species Pseudochromis fuscus. Next base: position 26,386 of record OOFC01012380.1, read on the forward strand.
CTCCAACCAACAAAATGGTGACGTTCAAATAGAGAATGAGAGCATGAGTCCAAAAACCAGCAGGTAATGTCATGAGTCTGTGGTCTTCACCTGAGCTAGTTTTAGACATGTTGTGGGATTGTAAAATGTTCTTGTTGATTAAATTTTATTCATTTCAGTGTTCGTACAGTTTTGTGCAAATCTTTGTGCTAATTAGCAAATGTTAGCATGCTAATGTGCTAAATGGCTGAACTCTCTTATATTATAGTACCTGCAAATAAATGATACATAAACAAACAGTAAACTGCATATCACAAAAAACTATAAAAATATAATTTTCTGTACATTTTTCTGTTTAATTTACACTTTTTTTTTTACAATCATTCTTATAATACTTTAGAATTTTTTTTTTCCTTACATGAAAAATGTTAAACTTACACTTTTGTAATATCCCAAAGATGTTTTCATAGATACATAACAGAACTTTGTGACAATTTCATTGAACCATTTGTTCAGTAGTTTGTTGTAGATTTGTTTGTAATCGACTGATATCTTAAAATCTTACAATTATGGAAGTTTTCACCAAAAAAATCTAAAAATAAATGTGTATGTGTAAGTTTCATTATCTTCATTTGTGTACATATTCAACAGTAGAAAAAAAAAATAAAGGTTACACAAGATGTCATGTCAAATTTAAGTGGCAAACTGTATTTGAATTTATTTTTTGTTTTACTTTTATTTTTACTGCCACTGCTACAGAATTATAATTCATTATTAGTATTTTATATTATTTTTCCAGTGCTCCAGACTGAGTTAACTTTTCCCTTTTTTGGCTCTTATGAAACTTCTTTCTTCCATTGCTCAGCTCTAATCTCTTCTCTCTACATAAGTAACTAGATTAATATTCATTATAAAACCACCAGTGTTCAGTTTATAGCAACATCTGCTGTAATGTGTTGTGAAACTCTGCAGCTGTTGCAGTAAACATGAGGCCTTCTTTGAATGCTGTGGCGCCCAATGAGGATGTAGGCCTGATATTTGGGGAGGGATTTAATAATAACTCCCGTAATTGTTGTGATTACTGTTATGATGGTAATCATCATCATCATTTTCTGGACAGCGGCTCGGTAACTTCACTCGGTGGGGACGATTGACTGAGGTGATGAAGCCCGAGCACATTCAGCCTCCTCGTTAGGAAATTACTGAAATCATAGCCAAGTTATGGATTATTACCTACAGGTAGCCACTTCATAATCATTCACTTCTTAATTTGTAAAAGGCTCCGGGTCGTAATAACGGGGAGAGAGGATTCACAAAAGAAGTAATGAGGTTTATATTACAGCCTCACAAAGACAAACCACAGAAAAATAAGATGTTCTGGAAAATCAAACTGATGTAAAAGGTTAAAAAATGAATCAAATTTGATCTTAATATTAGTGTAATTCACCGGCTTAGACAACATTGTTCTATCTGTTATTCTTTTTTTTCCTGAGGATGCTAAAAATATGTGTACACTGTAAACTGGAGAATTTTTTATATATATATATATAATTTTCTTTGAAAATTTTTCTGTTTACAAATTTTCCTGGATTTAAAAAAAAAGAACATTAAATGTGTTTTTTTGGACCTAATTTATTGGTAAAGTCATTAGTTTATGATGCCAACTACAAGGATGCAATAAGTTTATTTATAAGTAAATTTATGGAATTTTTACAGATTTTTAGAAATG
>OOFC01012383.1:0-18682 GCA_900323345.1 Pseudochromis fuscus
ATATATATATATATATATATATATATATATATATATATATATATATATATATATATATATATATATAAATAATAAATTACATTGACAGTGAAATGACAGTGAACAAATGGGAGACAAATGTGGATTGAACTCTTAAACTGAGTTTTATTTCATTTTGAGAAATTACTCAATTCACCCTTTCACTTCCAGGAACACACAGTATGTGCAGTATCAACAGAATCAGAATCACATCAGTATTTCTGTGTAATACAGTACTTGAGTAAAATGCAGAACTAGACTTAAGTGAAATGTATTTTCTTTAAAAACAGTATAAACTAATTCAGCTTTAAAACAAATAAAATGGCCAAAATTAACATCACTAAACTTACCTGGGAGTAATGCCGTATAAATCAGCTTCAGCAGTAGGAAGAATGATCTGTACCAAGTTTTCATTGTGCACAACTGCAGGTGGTGGACAAAAAAACAAAACAAAAACACTTTAGAAATAATAACATACTCATGATATTGTAATTTAGCTTCAAGTTAACATCAAGGAAACTCTACAACAGTATGAAGAAAACCAAACACTGCTGTCAAAATTTTAAACAATGTTTGGTCTACTCCAGGAAAATTCTTTGAGTTATTCAATTCTATAATTGTGATGAAAAAAGTGTATATTGGAAAAATAAAATCTAGCTCACCTGAAGAAGCCCTTACAAGCAGACAGGGAAATAAAACTGTAGCAAATCGCTGGCATGAAGATAGTTTTTCTTTCGTTTTTTTAACCACTTCCACCCGAGGCTACGTTTTGACAATTTCCTGAAATGACATGCCCAAATGATATCAGTAACTGCTCAACAAGTGTAGGGCCTAGATGCATAATCTTGGTGTCTATGGAAAGATAACAAAATGTAGAATCTAGATGAAGTTTGGTTGTACCTTTTATCAGGCAAGAGTTATATCAGCAGGACTACAGTAGAAATGACAGAATTTTGTCTCCGCCTACCAAAACATGTTTAATTTTAGAGTAATAAACATCACTAAATCAAATGTCAGGAGGCAAATGATGGACTGGATCTATTCTACAACTAGTGACCTGCAGTTCCTCCAAATTTGGTGTCATAAAACTGATGTACAACAATGTTACAGCCATTTTAGTCAGAACAGTCCCAGACATACATCACCTGGACAGCTGTGGAGACACATCTGGCACAGTTTGGCACCAAGTTGTGCGAAATGGGTTTTTCACCTGAAAACATGGGGTCTGGCTATAAAATGCTTTATAAAATGCATTTCCACAACATTGTTTTATCCTTTGTGTACAGCATAAATGGACTAAAATAGAGACAAACAATGGCATATTGTTATGGAGGACCAAAACTGCCAAAATAAAAAATTAATTAATTAATTAATCATAGTGAAAATGTAAATGAATATAAAAAACCCCCCCAAAAAATCTTCAAAAAAGTGAGGCAAGCAGGCAGACATTGCTAAATATGGGATGGCTTGCATAGAGGATGTTACAAAAACATCATAAACAGGAAACACCAGACCGGCGGATTTCAAAATGGAGGCGGCTATTGTTTTGTAAATATCTATTACAGCGCAGAAACACGTTGAAACGTTGATCAAATTTGACCAAAATACACATATAACACATTATATACAAATGCAACCGAGGTGGGCCCATGGGCGGGTCGATCCGGGTCGAGGTGAAGGAGGAGGTACCAGTGTAAATGCGATTTTAGTCTTTTCTACAGCTGAGGTCCCACAAAAAAATAAAGTGTCAAGTCAATCTCAAAAAGCTCAAAATACTCAAGATGACTATATAATCAATGTATAGATTGAATTTGTCAAATGACACAGTCTGAAGAATAAGCAGGTTGCTGTTGCAGTACTTTGATCACATTCAGAATAAGATTAGGATTCAGTCAGTTCATGGGGCTCAGCAGTTTTAGCTAAGACACTGGGTGACAGCAGCATCAAAGAAACAAAAGTGTAGACAGCAGAACAGTACATTAATTTAAAGCTTCGCACTGGTGAACTCGTGTCAAGCTGCCTGAAGGAAGCTGCAGCTCAGAAAAGTGATGCATTATTATCTCCACCAATCAGAGTCCCTGGCTAAATTAGTCCCAGGTGTTGAACAGGGTAATCAGGTCAGGGATGCAAAGCTTGGTCTGTTTCACTTGGTCAAACTCAGCTTGTTGTCTGCATATAAATTACAGGTACAGATGGAAAAGCAGGAATTACACAGACTGCTCAGCATCCTGATATGAAACAGTTTCTTGTTGCACACTGTAGATTTCTGATCGTTTGAAACATATCTGTACCTTGTTAATGGCTTTAAATGCAGCTAATACAGCTCTGACTGTCATTGCTTCATTCTTGGAAAAACAACAACCTTATTTTTTTATAAAAATCTGGTAACAGTTACATTTGTACTCATTGTTTGTTTCTTGAGCTCTCCCACCTGATCTGAACTGAGCTGAGAAACTGAAAATATGTATTTTTATGGGATTGTACAATTGTACTCAGTTAAATCGCTGTGCTGTTGGGAGGAGTGTGGCAGTCATGTTGTAACTTTTTGGACTGAATTTATTTGTCATCCTTTAGATAATGCACATTTTACTACTGTTACTTAAAAAAAACAATTTTCTGAGACAGGAAAAAGTTCGGGTACAATTTAATCCAGATATTTAAAGGAGTAATTCAGTCACTTCAATAATTATGTGAAACAGACTCAGTGAATGAAACTGTTAACAAACAGCGCAACATTTAATCTTAATATATTTTGTAAACTAGAACATTTGAGACAAACTTGACAGAAGCTTTGTCACATCTTGTAAATCAACACTTTCGTTTCTTCAGTAAGATCTTTTCTTCAGTAAGATCTTTTCTTCAGGATTTTCTAGGTCAGTCTGATTTTATTTATTTGTTTATTTTTATAATTGACGAGAAACATAAAAAAAAAGCAGAGACATTGTCACTCCAGGGCTGAAAGTGGTTATTAAGAAGTGAGTCAGGGTTAGGATCACAGCATCCGTGCTGCACTGATGCAACAGTGGAGCAACACTGTTCAACTTTTCATCAGTCAGATGCTAAATTACATGATTAGATTTAAACAACAGCTTTCTGGGCAAGGACCAATGAAGTAATAGAAAAACATAAATCTGAGTATTCCTCATGATTGATGATTTTAGTGCCGGTGCTTCCAAAATATTCTCACAGGACTATTAGTGCTCTATTAGTGAAAAATGCATTCATGGCAGTATAATTTGTTAAACCAGTTTCAGAGACACAGGACTTTATTGCAGCCTTACATCCAACAAACAGAACTTAACACAGTGCAAGTGTGAGCTTTAAATCAACAGTAAAGCAATAAGCATCATTGATGTGATGATGGAAATACATACTTGCATTATTAGCAATCAAAATGATCAAAGGTCTATGAACAAATTAAATAATAGTTCTTTTCAACAGGAGAGACTCAGGAATAATGAGCTGTAAGTCAAGCTCAAAGTCTGTTGGTTCAAAATATTATCTCATGTGAAACACATCCTAGCTGATTTTTTAATTAGAGGCCTTGGCTTTCAGAAAAATTCGTCAGTGGGAAAATAATCTGAGAAAAAAAAAATAAACAGCATAAAATAAAACTTGAGGGTTAAATATCAACAATGTTTAAGATATGTTGTAACTCATTCCTCCCAGGGCTCATTTCTCACCTGTCGCTTCTTGTTATAATAACCTTCCCACAGTTAGTGGACTGATGATCAACACTGAGAACGACCAGCAGAGGGCAGTGCAGGACGCTTCACGGAATAGAGAGGACAACAATCAACAAGTTTTATGAACATATGAAACACTTTCAGATCAAGAATATGATCAAAAACAAAACTGGTGCATCCTTTTCTTACCTCTCACATTCAGGACTGTGGAGTTCCCCATCATGGTCACCATATTTGTGGCAGTGCAGGTGTAATTCCCAGTGTTTCCTGCCTCCAGCCTCTCTATAATATACAAGGAGTTATTAACATGCGTCTCGTTGCCATTAAACATCCAGCTGAAGTTTGCTGGTGGGACAGAGTCTGCTGTGCACTGCAGTGTCACTCTGTGTCCAGGTGGAGCAGCTGAAGGTCCAATAATGGAAATGTTATGTGGCCCAACTGCACAGACAGAAGATACACACAGTGTTATGGCTATGAAGCACAAATCTGTATGAACATGCCTTAAATCTTTTTTCTCCTTGTTTACTCACAGTTGACAGTGAGCTTATAGCCCGCAGTCATGGTGCTGACGGGGTTGCTGACTCGACACTGGTAGGTGCCGTGGTTGGAGCTGTGAACCGGCTGAATGAACACTGTCCTGTTGTTAATGCCGAAGCTGACTCTGTCACTCTCACGGACAGGTTGGCCATCTTTAATCCACACTCTGGAGCTGATGGAGCCGGAGGCCTCGCAGGTGAGGTTGGTGGAACTTGTATCTTCTATCAGGACGGCCTCCGGGCTGCTGATGGAGGCTCCACTGATCGGTACTGGAAACACAAATATAATATTAGCAACAGCTGTTAATTAGTATTCATGTTCAAAAAGTTAGATTTGAAGTTACTCACACAGAAAACAAGCCTGTCAGAGTAGATTTTTCTGTGACATTAACTTTAAGTATTAAAGGTGTTAACTATTTGTTATGAAAGGTTTCTTTTAAATCACGAAATACAAATACATTTTTACAATGTTTTTATTCTTCAGTGTCAAATAAAAAATATCAAAAACTCAACAGTGCCTGATGAATAAACTGCTGAACTGCAACTAATCATCCCAGAATAATCTAACAATAACACCAACTGTAACAAATAACTTATCATACTCATATTTTAATTAAAAAAACGTAAATCAAATGAAGCTTGACAGACTTAGTATTCACTGAAGGGTTACTGGATTATGTGATTAGAAATTTCATGATAACATTTTGTCAGAAAAATAGGAGAAAGAGATCAAATGTAGCTCTTTAACAAGCAGAGTAAATATCCTTAAAGTCATTAAAATCCTCCACCCTGACTGACACACTGCATTGAGAGAAATATTCAAACCCAAGTTTTTATGGATTGTTTCTGTTTTGATCATTAATTTATATTTTTGAGCTTGAGCCCAGGTTTCTAGAGTACTTTCTATAGTAGCTTGAAACTTTCTACGCTACACTTCATTTTTTGAGGTTTTTTTTTTGTTTGTTTTTTGGGTTTAAACATGGTCCACACCCGCAACTTAAGTCCGGGATGACCACATTCAGGACAGTAACCACAGACCCACCATACACAGTCAGGGTGATGCTCCCCTGTTTCTGCAGCCCTCCGTCTGGTGTGATGGTGAGAGTGTACTCCCCGCTATCCTCCAGCACCAGGTTTCTGAGCTCCAGGGACCCCGTGGACCGGTCTAACGAGATCCTGTTGGTGTATCCGGGATCAATGACGTTGGAGCTGGTGGAGGTGATGATGTTCACCTCTTTGTAGGTCCAGCTGACAGACAGGAACGCATTCACAGGAGGGCTGAGGGTGGTGGTGAACTTCACTGTGCCTCCTACAGATCCACTCAGGGGCTCTGGGGGTAAAATATCCTCACCTACACACATACCTAATCATCCCAACAAAGACATAAAACACAACAGTTTAAAAACTCTAGGTGCTGTGAAACAAGTGTGATCTGGTACAACTCATCAGAGCAGCTGAATGTAATCCTACCTGATAAAACAAGCAGCACAGCAGTGCAGGCGATGCTCCTGTCCATGGTGAATAATGTCTTATCGGACACTGTCTCAGTCCTCTCTGAAATCAGGAGAGTCACAGGTGCTCCTGCTCTTTTATTGTCCCTCACCCACAGCACTCACACCCACTGACTCCAGCCCCCCACTCAGTGATAGAAAGCACAAACAGTGTTTACGATACCACCTCTGCCTCTGGGTACGTCTTCAGTCAGGACTTTCATGGGCCCACTTGATGCAGTTTTTATTTTTACAGAAATGTCCTTTGATCAGACAAATGGTGCTTAGTTATATTTACTAAGCAATTAATTGTTTCTTCTAACATTTAATCTCTGATACAAAAAATAATCCAAAAGACAAGGAATTAATGTACCACCTCAACAGAACATCATCTCTGTGAACAACACTCTCCCAGCTAAAAAAATCTAAAGTTCAGGTTTTAAATTTAGAACAAAGGTAACTAAAATAAAACTATTGAATTTAATGGTTTTGAAGATCTTTTCCGACTACTCCAACTTTAAATCCATCTTGAGTTCTCTTCTTTCTTCTTTGTCATAAAGATAAATCAAGAGACAAGTCTACGCAAATAATAATTACATATAACTGTAAAACTAGGGGGAATTTATAATGATTAAACTCATAAATGAAATAAATAAATGCATGATTTAAGAGGTTTATAGTTTTTTTAACTTGTGATCTGCTAATTTCTTGATACTGAGCTCAAAGCACTCAGATCCTTCTAAGATGAAGATTTCTACTTACTTAAAATTAAAAATAACTGGATTTAATAATGAACTAGTAATGAAATAAATGTATTGCATTGGTAAGTATGTATTGGCCTGAGTCACGGTGGTGGTGGTGGTGGCGGCGGGGGGATGTGACTCAGTTTTATGAGGTCTTCAGTAAGTGGTTTTGGGTCTCCTTTAGGGTTGTGTTTGAGAAGCTGCGGTGAGCCGTAGCATTCCTCCAGGAGGAGGATCAAAGACGTCCAGGAGACACTCAGCCTCCTTCAGACAGCTTTACAAACAGATCGCTGGATTCAGTATCTGCAGATAAAATTAATGAAATACAAAGTCAAAAAAAAGAGTTACAGGAGATTACATCAAGTGTCTGAATGTGTTAGTTAATGCTATTGTTTATAATCATCTGTCCAGAAGGAGTCGCAGTTTGATAAGTGACTTTTTCAAATACTGTGATGACACCTTCAGACCAGCTGAAACAATAAGGTATTGACAACGTGTCACGTGTGTGTATAATTCCTGGGCAGTGAATGTACAGTGTGGGAGGGCAGACATGTCAACAGAGATATGATGTGCTTTTTAACCTGCAGTCACTTAATAACAAAGTGCTTTTGTACGTGTCCCCCCCCACAGTGTAAATATGATGTTACTCAACCTCGGATGTCACAGTGTGTACTGTACGGGGCGATGGATGTTAATGTGGTGATTGGTAAGAGTCCATGTCCTTCAGTGACAGCAGCAGTTCACAGTGGTTTTGACTTGTGACCTCAAAAAATGAAGCAGCGGATCGACATGTCACCCCAAGTTATAAACAGTTCAACCCAAGAGTAAAGGTGGAGAAGACTGTTGAGGCTTTTGTTTTATTAGGGGGAACACTCAGAGAGCTCAAACCTCAGCCAAGACATAACCCGTGTCTGATCTCCACCAGATTGTCTCAGGCTGCAGATTATCCTCCTGCATGTGTGTAGATTTGTAAAGAAATCCACTGAGATGTAACAAAGTTCTACAATTTTGTTTCCTTCTTCTTCAGTGGTGTTTTATTGTTCCCTATTGGTTCTGTGGCGCCGTTGTGTTTCCCCTTTATAATTAATAGGGATGATCTGGATTTTTTTATTGTTGATCTCCTCCTCTGATCTTCCCAAAATGTAATTATTTGTTTCTTGGGTGATACCCTGTCTTCACTGAAGACAAACAGACAAACCAACCAATGTGGTCCAAAACACAATCTTGTTGGTGGAGGTAACAACAAACTGAGTTGACACTGACCTAACATGTAGTCTGGACACACTGTAAATGCTGCTTAAGGACAGAGAAAGCAGAGTAGCCAGAAACTGAGTAAAAGTATGTTTCTTTAAGTCATGTCAAATTTAATCTTATGACACCTGATAAAATAAATTTCATTCACACATTATAATGTCTTGTAACAACAACACAAAGTACATTCAGTAATGCTATTTTGTAGCAACATGTCCATTACACATTTAAACTTACTTTATACAAAGCTTAATTTTGTAATTACAGTTAAATAGAAACTGATGTTTTATATGATACAAGAAGCTTTTAAGGAGTCATGCTACATTCCTACATTTTTATGAGCTCTGAGTGGATACTTTGGCTCCTCTCCAAGTCTGTAAATACATAAGTAGACTACTGTAATGTAGACAATGAACACAGCTGAACAAACACAACAGAAACCTATAGGTAGCAATGTGTTTATTCAGTTGTATGTCTTCATGTGCCAGATTTTATTGCAAAGATTTAACAAAGAGACTTTAAGGGGATGAATATAGTTACATTGTATCATATATGTACTAATATTCATACAATAGATTGTCACAAACTAATCATTTTTAGGTGATTCCTCATTTCAACAAACATTTACAAACTTTAATATACACCGACAGAGAAGAATATATAAACCAAACTGACAAAAAATCTTCTTTATAAAACATGATTCAGCACATTTCAGACATGAAAAGAAAGTTTAGATCAATGGAAATTAAAAATATGTTAACTTCTTTCTAAATCAAGATAAAAAAAAACCCATTTTGATAAGAATGTGGATTGAAACATTATTGATAAAAGAATGAGTCACTATCCTTCTTTAAAGCCAACCTTTTAGCTTGTTGAACCATTGACCTGTGACCTCTGCAGAGCGTAGCTACTGCCTGGTCTTATCTGTTAGTTGTTAAATGAGTTAATATTTTACAGTGGAGAAAAGCCACTGTTTTATATACTGGACAGTGAGAAAACATTAATGTAACCTATTGATAATACGCATTATACACAATACATGTTAGTGTTTAGACTTTAGTCTTGTCAAATATCCAAAGGGAATTAATTTAGGTTTTCTCCTAATGACACTTCTCTGCGACAGGATGTCATGTTCTCAGTGATCCAGATACAAAATGGTTTATCATTTATTTAAACCATTAACTTCCCTCCCTTCTTGTTTTCAGTGCTGGGATGAATTAATCAGTGACTAATGATAGAACCTGCAGTGAAACATTGTGAGTCCACCTCTGCTTACACCTGCAGTCCAATCAGAGCTTCAACTGGGTGGTGACACTTACTATAAAAGATTATCTCATCAGTTTTTCAAGTTATTTTCTTTGTAGTTTCATATCTAGTGATGCTGTATTTTATGATTTGATAAAAGCAAAAGTCAGCCAGTGCTGTGTATACATTGAAAAACAAACACTCCAACATATCTTATACAAAGTTTACACAGGTCGCTGCAGATTAGTGTTTATCTAAGACACTGTGGAGATATCAGACGGTAATAACCTGATATGTTTAATGTATAACCACAGCCTTGTTGTGCTTGCTTAGTATTTGCCACAAATCCCAAAACACGAACCTGGTTTACATACTGATGTTGATGCCATCCTGAACCTACAGTGGTGGATTATGGAGAATTGAGACATACAGAAAAAAAAGTTTTTCTACATAATACATCACACCCCACATCAGCTGAGTGAATGCTCCACAACGTAGAAGTGTCAATATTTCATTAAATTACCAAAAACTAACCCTGAAAATCTGAGTCATCCATGGTGTGTGTTTTGTATTTTACAGATGGATGCAGCTGCAGACACATCTGTCTGTTTCACGATAAAACCAAATTCACTCTACATAGATTTATGTCTTGTATCTGCTTCTGGCTTCTTTCATATCATGACATATATATTAAAATATTTTGAAGCTTTTGCGCCTGTATCATTATATTTAATTAAAATAGAGTGGATGCCATTTTCAACCTGATATTGTTTTAATCAACACTTTTGTTACTGAGCTTCACCTGGATTGACTCTTTTCTTTAAGACCATTATGTTTGTTTAGCTTTAGATAGATAAAAGATATTTCACTGAACATTTCACTCAGATCAGATGTGCTGATGAAAAAGTTCATTTCTTTTGCCCTTGGCCCGGTCGTCCAATAAAAAGAATAGTTTACTTATGCAAGAGTCATAGTCTGATAATAATAAACATGATAAGATCTCAGCTGGCAGCAGCTCAGAGTAACTACTACAGATGTCGTCTTTGGTGTCGTACCACCTCGGATACACCTGGATCTGCTGAAGGGACAGATTCAAAACCTTATGCCGTCAATAATAAATAACAGACAAAGTCCATTTCTTTTTACACAGCAAGTGTCACTTATTGTAGACATATATTATGAACTCACAGAAGTTCATTTAAAGGCTGATGGTGCAATACAGTTTTTTATTTGAGCACTGGGAGCTGTTCATTCATCTATAAAGTTTAAATAAAAATGTTATCTACCAGATAAACATAATGTGACTGCCACTATCTAACTTACACATGTAATCATGAGTAGAATCTGGATACTTCCTGCAAAGTTGTAGATTTCATTGAACTTTATTTACAGTACTAAAAAAAACTGATTAATGATTGCAAGTATGTAGCAATGGACCAATGCTTATTAAATGAATAGTGAGATAAAACAGACAAGAGGATTAATAGCAGAGCTTTAATAGAAAAGCACTTTCACATCAAAATAGTTTAGCTATCTGTATTCACCTATGATTGATATATGAGCTTCAAAGATAAGATTAATGAAGTAACATTAAATGAAATAAAAATTATGATAATTATGGGCAAGTTAATATGGTAAAAATGATATATAAACTAATGTGTGTGTGGTTGCCACGCTGAGTCCACTGACTTTAAATGTAACTGTGGAGCAGTTCAGTACAAAAAATGATCAGAGTCCACAAATTGTATGAAGTTTTATTTTGTGTTCAATGCACACTCATAGATGCAGTATTCATATAGAGCCATGGACCGCGGAGCTCATCTAAATTTGGTGGGGCCCTCTCGCGCAATGAGTCCATAAAGGCACCTTGGGGGCACACAAACATGAAGGAAAAACACAACCCTAAAATAGCAGCATAATGACTTACTGTGGTTACAGTGTTGTAGAAATCCCACTACTAAGAGAAGTGGTCTCACACAATAAAATGTAATATGAATGTTAAACTCACCACAAAGACCAGAATCCTTTGGTCATTAAACTGAGTGAAGTCTCTGCAATCTCCACATCTTTCTATTTTGTAAAATCTTAGTTAACCCTCCCACACTTAGCGTATCGCCGTTGATACAGAGTGACTAGCATAGACCAATTTACCGTAATTCCTCTGCCATTTGTGCTAGCAACGTGATTCCAGCTGATTCTGAAAGCCGACAAGTGGAGTGTTTCATAATATATAATACATAATATGTATTACATACATTACTGTAGTAATGCAGGGGAATGGAGTCATACCGTGACGTGCAGCGTCACATACATATTACCTACATTACGGTAGTGTATGGAAGCTCCACTTGTCAGCTTTCTGAATCAGCTGGAATGAAGATGCAGAGGAATTACGGTGATTAGACTGACACACTCCACCCTCCATACACATGTCACTTTCTGTCAGCAGCTAAATGTTTGGGGTAAAATGGTTAATGCTTTCTGATAGGTTTGTGGGTGGGACACAACACAGTAGACCTACGTGATTTATTTACCTGGTGTTTTTTCCCAGGTTAATCTTTTACTTTCCTTATTTTTTACATTTTTTGTCCATTTTTGGACCTTCGTGTCTTCAACCCCAGTGCTCCACAACTCCATTTTATTTACACATCAGCAACAAGTAAGTGTCAGATGAAAGAAAACTCAGTATTTCCACATTCATCACAGAATAAGCAGTTGTTTCATTTAAAACTTTCAGCCCAGTTTTCACCTCATGTTACTTCTTCCCTGTTGCCATTTACTGTGTTAAAGCAAACAAGATTAACAACATAATTTAAAAGAAAGCCATGGTGCAGCTCAAGATGCTTCACTTCTGTTGCCAACAACATATTTCACTGGTGGACCTCTGTGGGAAGCACAAAACCCTTCCCATTAATCAGGTAAAGGTGCAACACCTGTGTGTTTTCAGCCTCTCAGAGAACAAAGAAAAGTAATGACAAAACTCCAAGACGCTAAACTTAACGTAATTGCATGTCTGTTTATATTATTGTGATTTACTCAGTTTGGATATACTGTGGAGTTTAATGAATTGATCTACTCAGTTGTGAGTAATGTTTTTTTGGGTAATGTGAATTTAAATTTAAAGTACTACAAATGCTTGTTTTTCACAGATAAGGAAAGAGAGTGTTACTGCTTTGATATAATGGAATAGTAATGTGATTGTTTCTTTAAAGTTTTCAATTATAACCAGCAGAGAGAGTGTTATTTGAATTGAATCAGGCTGTTTTTTTTTTCTGAAAATCCAAAAGAAACTGAAAGCATTACTGTTTTGAAACTAAATGGAATTAATTCCCATAATGGAGGTTCACACATTTATGTTCCCATCAGCATCCATCTTCACAAGGTGGATGGATGAAGAGGTTTGGGGCTGTAATCCCAGTCTCCCGCCAGCTCACCCAGAAAAGATTATTAGTGACGGTAGGCGTCTGTGTAATATTTTTTGAGGATTTTAAGATGTGAAACGTGATGTTTCCATTGCACCAGTTTGCCTGATAATCAGCTCTAATAATCACTTTTGATAATTAAAGACATCCTTGTTTGAGCCCTGTTGTAATTCTGAAAACAGGTCAATAACTTGGTACATGTGACAGATACAAAAGATGCTGGATAGTATTGGAGATACTCAGTCTTAAAATATTTATTGAATATACACATATATACAAATAATGTCTCCAAAAATACACCTCATAATTTTATTTTTGCAATCACTTAGAAATATATCATTTTCCTTATTTTCAAATTTAGTAAAATCTTGGATAAGTATTCATTTTAAATACTCTTACAAACCCATCGGGATGATCACAAACACAGGTGACAGAAGCTGCTTTCAGTCAGAACAGTGAAGGAGGCAGGATATATTTGTGAGGAATAAATACAGTAAAACATTAATGATAATACTGATGTTTTTCTGAAAGTGTGCATCTACAAACTTGTTTCTTCATCAGTGTGCCTTGATGCTTTATTAAGCTGGTGAGAGAGAAGAAGGTAATAAATGGTTAAAAAGAGAATTCAGCCTTTTGATTAATGCATGAATATAAAAAAAAGAGAAAAAGCTCAAACTCACCTGCAGAGGAAGTGAACGTAAATCCTTCTCAATGATTCCTGAAACCTTATAGAGGTCTGCATGCTTCACCTTCACACTTTGTTGTTCTGCAGGGTCGAAAAAAAGGAAATGTTGGATCTCGTGATTCAATTTAATGGTTGATGGAAAAGTTTTTCCACTGCGTTAAGATAAGATGAGAACTTAGATCAGTTGCTCACCTTTCCGACTGGCAGGATAATTGCTGTTGACTCTGAAAGAAAAATAAGATATTATTTAAATTTTTGTGATTTGATGCCAACCACTACTTTGAATAAGACTTGTAAACTGTCCACGCTAAGAGAGTGTGTAATGTTTGAGTACCACATTATACTAAGGTTGTATTATTTCTGATAGATAGATAGATAGATAGATAGATAGATAGATAGATAGATAGATAGATAGATAGATAGATAGATAGATAGATAGAAAATATCTACAGTAAAAATTACAAATAAAGAAAAACATGTACTGTGTAAGATAACATACATGTACCACTGTGGAATGTATCTCAAGAGAAAACTCATCATCTGCTTTGTGCTTACCTTTTCTTTCTTATCACAACACATGCAATGAATCCACTCACTGCTGCAATAACCACACAGCATACAGCTGTTATGAATGTAGCTCCTCCAACAGCAGCGGAGCAGTCACAGTGTGAGAAATCTGAAAAAAGGAAGATCCTGTATTTCTGACATACTCTTTAAACACAGTGGAGTATTCACTATCTATGGGACATATATATTTTACTGTGGCTGTCCTCCTTTGTTGTTACACACCTATGACGTTTAACTCATGCTTGGCTGTTTGACTCTGGCCTGTGATGCGGTTCACAGCAGTGCAGGTGTACGTCCCTCTGTCGGAGCCTTGGCTCGACTGTATGACAAGCACAGCTTCGTTACCAGCAGTTGGGTTTCCATTGAAAAGCCAAGTGAACTCTGCTGATGGGACAGACACAGTGGAGCAGTAGAGCATCATGAAATCTCCAACGTGCACTGAGTCAGGTCCTTTGATCGCCACGTTGTCAGGTCCATCTGTAACACAGTGATTGTCACAAGAGTCAGATTGTATGAAGTTAGTCCAGGTTGGCTGTGGATGCTTTTGGTTAATTTACGATGATATTAAGAATTTTTCATTCATGAAATTTAAATATAGATTTTGTATTTCACCTTCAGTGTCAAGAATTAAACATATTGCTAAACAAAGCTCATACTGTGGTGGACCACTTCTTAAATAAATATAAATCCCATAGTCAAAATACAGTTTGGAGGATAGATTACAACATAATCTATTGATTCATGGCACTGCTTGAAATTAAAGAGCTCATACAACTGAGATATCCATTTCCCCATCATGGACAATTTCATGGAGGCTGCCATTTGAAATGTTTCAACCGATCAGAATAATGGAGCAGAACATTGGGTTTCTGATTGGTTGAAAAGCTCTGACGTCACATGGGCTCAGCATGTGGAAGCTACACATGGTGAGGTAGACTGCAGTAGCATTGGGATTGTTATCAAATTTGCTGTTGTCATCACAGCAGAATCTGCAAAAAAATCTGTATTCACTGTCTTCCTGTTCAGACTTGAGCCCATGTGATGTCATCCATCATGGCAGCCCAGCAGTGGCATTAAGACTGTTACACAAAAACACTCATAACTGTTTTATAAATGGTCAAACATGCTTGAAATATTTCACATGGTCTCTCAGTATTACAAGCTATCAACCTATGCATGTATTTACAGTTTGCTCAGTACTGCTGTGAATACTGGAAAGTGTGACTTTCCAAAAGTATGATAAAGTAGACTTCTTTCAAAAGTGGGAAGTGCTTGTGGGAATCATACACAAGTCAAAGCAATCAAGTGCATTTCATTCAGAGAATAAGATTATGCTGATTTGTTTTAAACAACACTTCTACTAATTTGCATTTGTTCATTTAGTATTTTACTGAGAAGAGTGCAACCTAATTAGCTCTTTAAAATCTGACAATTACTCATGGAGAAAATGAAATAGATGGGTTTTTTTAATATGAATGAAATAATAGATGCAAGATTTTTATTAAAGAGTTTAATTTAAATACACCTCAAGTGAGGAATAACCATTGGACTGCTATGTCCACAAAGCCCTTGTCTAAGAAACATGATTTTACAAAACACTGTGCCACTTGTGACACAGTATTTTGATCGCTTGTATTTTCCTGCAGCTAAGTTCTTCAATCCTTTAGTTTGTCAGGATTTACAACTGACTCTGGGTGAAGCAGAAAGAATTACAGTCCATAAGGTGTAAGGACTCAGGGTTTTGGATGTGACTTAACATTTACAGTCACAGTTTTGTTAGAGTTTTCACAGTTCTAGTGTTAGCAGCCGCCATGTTGGTTTGTTGTCATGAACTCACACTGGATGAAAAGGTGCACTGGTCGGGTGATTTCATCGCTGACACCATTCGACACGTTGCACCTGTAGGGTCCCTGGTCGTAGCGGGTCACATTAATTATAGTGAGAGTGGAGCCTCCATCAGTGAGCTGGACTCTGTCGCTGGGTGTAACCTCAGAGCTGCCGTTCATCCAGAGGAACGAGAGCGAGGATCCAGAGGACGAGCAGGACAGAGTGGCAGAGCTGCTGAACTCTAACAAGTTTGTGTTGTTTGCTGTCAACGCCACATTGGAGACTGCAGCTGTGGGTGAAAAAGTAAAGACAAAAAGTTGTTCAACAAGAATGAAAAGGCATTTTATTGTAAACATTTAAACTTAAAACATATCTCACTTACTCTGAACAGAGACCGGTGAATCTTTAGAAGTTTGATATCTCAGAGTTTTGTTGTTAAAGGCCTGACAGCTGTAGTTCCCACTCTGACTCATCTGAATGTTCATCAGGCTGAGCTGTGGTTCAGTGTGATTCAGCTCATCTCCATTCAGAAACCAGTGAAACACAGCATCAGGCCTGGAGTCAGCTGAACACAACATACTGATGTTCGATCCCTGCTCATGATAATCTTTTGATGGAGACAACTTCAAATGAATATTTTCTGGGCCATCTGGGGGGGAAATATAAACAGTACAGTCACTCATAATAAATAGTAACTTGAGAAAATCTGCATTCATTCATTCTTGGCTGTGTGAAAAGAAAGTAGGTCATTGATATGCAAAACTGCAGTTATCATTTGCTCAGCAGCAGCCAAACACTGTAACAATGAAACAGCAGCGAGCACAGAAAGTAATTTGGACTAAACTGCAGGTATTTACATGCAAATGCTGTAACATCAAAGACTGCAGCACTGTGACTCACAGCTGATGGAGAGTTTCACTGGCTCGCTGGTGTAGTTGCTGAAATTATTGAAGGCATAGCACAGGAATGGCCCCTGGTCGTAGCGGGTCACGTTCATTATAGTGAGGGTGGAGCCTTCGTCTGTGACCTGGACTCTGTCGCCGGCTGTGATCTCAGAGCTGCCGTTCAGCCAGAGGAACGATGGGAAGGATCCAGTACAGGAGCAGGACAGATTCACAGAGCTGCTGAGCTCTGACAGATCTGTGGCACTGGGAGTTATCGCCACATTAGAGATTTCAGCTGTAGGTAGAACAAAAAACAATGTTAGGAGTCATAACCTGAAAAACAAATAAAGCATTAGGTTCAGATAAATATGTTCAGAGTAGATGTTTCATTACAAGAAAAATGTCTCTACTGTGATTTACTTACATGTCACTACGTGTATGGTTTCAACTTGAGATGTATGATTTCTCATGGTTCTGTTGTTGAAGGCCTGACAGCTGTAGTTTCCACTCTGACTCTTCTGAATGTTGACCAGTTTGAGCTCTGGTCCAGTATCAGGCAGCAGGCCTCCATTCAGGAACCAACTGATCAGGGCAGCAGGGCTGGAGACCACTGAGCACACAAGGCTGACGTCTACCCCTTCATCGTAGTATTGTTGTGATGGAGACCGTGTCAGATTAATACTTTCAGGACCATCTGCAGCAAGGATCATTACAAAAATATGATTAGTCATAAAGTGTGAAGAGGAAACCGCAGCAAAAGTTAGTGAGTAATGATAAGTATATATCACAGGCAGTTTGAGGCTAGCTGCTTCATGTATCAGCAAAAGGCATAAATACTTCATCATAGCAATGAGAACAAATGTAGACATACATTTATAACTGTCTGGATTTTAACTTACAGATAATGTTGAGGTTTATAGGATCGCTAGTGCCATTACTGAAATGATTGAACACGTGACATCTGTATGCTCCCTGGTCGTATCGGGTCACATTAATCATAGTGAGAGTAGAGTTTCCATCAGTGAGCTGGACTCTGTCACTGGGTGTAACCTCAGAGCTGCCGTTCATCCAGAGGAACGAGAGGGAGGATCCAGAGGCCGAGCAGGACAGAGTGGCAGAGCTGCTGTTCTCCTCAAACACCTCTGTGGTGCTGGTATTTACCTTTATGTTGGATACTGGCGCTGTTGAAAACAAAAAGTACTGATTATTGGTTTCTCATCTCATCTCAGCGTCTATACCTGCTTTGTCCACACTTGGGTAGCAGGGGTCTGCTGGAGCCTATCCCAGCTGTCATTGGGCAGGAGGCGGGGTACACCCTGGACAGGTTGCCAGCCTATCACAGGGCTAACATATAGACAGACAACCATTCGCACTCCCACTCACACCTATGGTGTATTTAGTTTGATCAATTCACCTAACAAGCATGTCTTTGGACTGTGGGAGGAAGCCGGAGTACCCGGAGAAAACCCACGCATGCACAGGGAGGACATGCAAACTCCACACAGAAAGGCCCGAGCTGAGATTCAAACCTAAACCTTCTTACTGTGAGGCACAAGTCCTAACCACTGCACCACCGTGCCGCAACCTAATATCTAATTTTACAACTGTTATAATCTAGTTAATTAGACCAATAATTTTGTTTTCTGTACCATTTTGCAACGTAACTCAATGAGCGACAGGTGTCCAGCCAATAATACGATACAGTACACTTACGCTACTCAGCCAATCATAGCATTGACAGTGTTTGCATATGTGCCCTGCCCATGCGCGCCGTGCAGGTTAGCTAGCTAACAACAGTCAAGCGGAGTTAAGAGACGTAAATGTTAACTGTTACGCCCAGCCTAGGGGGTACTGCAGCGCAACATGAATGCCATCCTTCATTTGAGTCGAATCAGCCACATGACACTTTTTCAACTAAAGGAGAGTAATTTATTTTACAAAGGTAAAAAATAGTGAGAACAAAAAGCGACTGATTGCAAAACAGATCAGTGCTGAAGTGTCCCAAAAGAAAAATACTCAGAGTGAGCAAAAGCCAAAATAACAAACAAAACTCCCACTAACTCCAAATTAAACTTGCCTATGACAAAACAAACAAAAGAACCCAAAAACAGTCTTGCCTCCCTGCCTAGCTTAAACAAGAGAAAACAGAATAAACAAAAAGTGGCAGCTCACTCCTTCTTAAAAGGAACCCAGACTGTAATTACATGTTTGCTCTATATGATTCACTTTGCTGCCAGTAACATAAACATAGGCTATAATTGTCAAAAATAATTTCCAGTTTTTATATTTTTGTAGAAACATTTTTTGCACAGAGGTCGCCATGTTTGT
>OOFC01012386.1:1511-17632 GCA_900323345.1 Pseudochromis fuscus
AGCACGGCCATCGTCGCGTCCAAGGCGTACACACCCATACGCCGAGGCAGATCACCACAACACACTGGGTAGTGTCCTTAAGTTCAAAGGTCAGACCTGCCTCCTCACTCCTTCCTTGATATCCAAATATGTTCAATTTAAATGCCAAACTCCTGGTTTCAAACTACAAGTCCACCAACAAATGGATGATGTCATGTTAGCCTCATTCATTCTGTATAAAGTCTATGATCCCCTCACACTTTCTTTACCATCATCCTGTCAGATCAGAAGGAGAGATATTTATTCAACCACATCAAATCACAATCTTTAAAAAGTATTTTATAGTTACAGCACAAAAAAGGAGATCTTATGTAAACGTTTTATTTTTTACACATATTTACTTGTAGGATGTATTTTTCATTTTAGTGTCTTTAATACACCCATAAACATCAAAGGGGTGGCTGTATAATTTATAACAGTGCTGTCTCATGGTATATGGCGTCATATTGTCCAGCTAGTGTAACTGGAGGGGTTGCTCTTTCATGTACAGAACACCTCTGTTTGCCAGTTCTTCTTCACTTTATTACAGAAAAGCTGGAATCATAAAATGCAATACTTCCTGTGAGCCAGGAGATTTTTATCTCATGAACGTCCAAAGTGGTCAAAACACAGAGTTTAAAAGTTTTCTTAAAGTTGGATCATAGATGGGAACATTGAATCACTGTTCAGGAAAACAACTTGGCAACAATTTGAAAATTATTCCAAACATTTTAAACATCAAGTTTTAGTTTTAACTATGTTACAAAATTGGTCAACAATGTGATAGTTGTGTAGCATGTGTTGTCATGCAGCAGCATCCATGTTGGAGCCACTCGGTGTGTTCGGGGAAATATCACAACGTTAAAGGCCTCGGGGCGAAGTGCTCGACACGTCCGCAGGAGAGGCGGCGGCGTCCAAGAGCAGTGATGCGCAACTCGTCGTGAGGGTGATTAAACAAAGTGCAGCGGCCGAGGAGGAGTGACACAACGCTCCGTGATGAAAGCCAGACAGGGAAACAGTTCCTGAATGGTTTTGTGAGGTGAAACAGACCGGCGACTAAAACATATTACATGATTACACTGAAGTGAAGAAAGAGTTTTACAGCTCAAACTGAACTGACTTCACTTTTCCCGTGCAGCGATGCTTGAAACCAAAACGTTACAGAAACAATGAGGAATTTAACTCAAGCTCCAAGTTTTAAACTTATTCTTTTTATTTTAGTGTTGAACCTGATGGATGAAATAAAAGATTGTTAGAAGTTTCTTTGTGTCAACAAAGCATGCCATAACTTTTAGTGTGAAAAGGTTTAAGTCCCCTTATGACAGTGGGTACAGTGCTGTAGTCACAGATTTAAATAGTAGCACTAAAGATCAGACAGTGACAGTGGCCTTGGCTCAACCTGATTTATACTGTACTCACAAATGCAGTGATGTAATTTCACAGTGGAACATGTAACACATGTCAGAAGTGTGTGATGAAGAGGGAAATTATAAAGCTGAACCTGGCACTAGCAGAAAAAGCAAAGCAATGTTCTTCATATGAGGCCAAAAGTTGTTTTTATACCGTTTCAATGGAAAGAAACTGATTTATTTAAACCATAAGTACTTCAATATAGTTTATAAAAGAAACACATGACCAGTTTTGTGTTTCATATCATAAAGAAGATGCTGTTTACTGCATTCTTAGTCGGCCTTTGCTGTGAGGCTTATTTATACTGTTATCTTTGTATTTTGAACTTTATTCCAGAACAAATAGTTTAGTTACTTCCTGTTTTTCTTTGACATGATAATAAACAGAATATGACCGGACACAACAGGATATTTACAAACATCATTCAGAGCTATATTTGGACATTTAGTGCACATTTGTTTTGCTGCTTTTAAATGATTAATCAACACAATAAACAGCAAGTAATCTATCATATAGTTCTCAAACAAATGCATTATTGAGAAACTTAATAAAAATGACCACATAGAGCCTTATAATCAAGCAAATTGAATTACAAATTAGCTTGATTGGCAAGGATTTTACAATGTTTGCTGCATCCGTCTTACAAAGACTAGAGATAAACAAAAAGGAAATTAAAAATAAAATGAAGGCAACGACCATAAAATTATACTGCGTACAGATTTGAAGCTTTTCCCCACAACAAACTATTACAGGCATAATTACTAAAGGGAGGGTTGCTGTGGTACAGACTGTACAATTTTTCAACCTTGGCACAACAGCACAGTGTGTTTCGCTGCTTTGTTGGATTACACAACTAAAAGGAACTAATAAAAAGCTATTGCTACATTTTATTTTACTGATTTGAAACTTTATTTGTCTAAAGATGATGTTTAAATCCCAATATTGGAATTCAAGTCAGGCAAATAAGGACAATATTTAGAGTCTTGGTTAATAAAAACCTTCTCTCTTTTAGTTTCTTCACCGCAGCTTGAAATGATGCGTCAGGACCAAAGTAAGGTCAAGGCCTTTTCACATGATGAGTTCCAAGTATCCAGTTTCTGATCATTTCCAGGACAGAACTGGGACAAAAAAAGTCCCAGCATGCTTTGTGCCACTTTACTGTCACCAAACAGTTCCTCCTGAGCCTTTGGCATGGTGACATCAAAGCTCTCAGCAAAGTGATATAGATTGTTGGGATCGATACTTCACCTCACAGCGTGTCGCCCGCTGGAGAGAAACCAACGAGCGTCGAGCCGCAGAAGTCAGACTGTTGGCAGTAAAGGTGAGTCATCAGTAAAGTCATCCATGCGTGTGGTTCCATTTCAGATCTGCTAACAGTCTGTACGGCTGTATGGTGAAAACATAAATGTCCTTGCTGGGATTGGAACCAGAGACTCGTTTCCAAAAGGCAACGTTGATGTCATCCGACGAAGACGCCAACTCCATCCAACCCCTTCACTGGTGAGATTATAGCAGCAACTCTGAGGTCTAGAAGTGATCCTGTTCAGTTTTTGCAACATTAAGGGATGACTCATTTTTTCACACCTGAAACACATCTCCAAAACCCGACTCTTGCAGCTATTTTTGCTTTTAATCAACATATTTAAATAGTTTTTCTCCAAAATGCATTTTCCAGTTGGGCTTGATGTCCATTTCCTGAGGGTGGCAGAGGGAATAATTGGTTTTCCAGCACTCAAGCCCATCTAATTACCTGCAAATAGGTTAATTGTGATACTAAAAGCTGAAGTTTAAACTCTCTAAAAAAAAATCATTAAGTAAAATCAATGTGTTGCAGTCTGCTGAAGAGGACTGTGAGTGATTGTTGTTTAATGATAGAAAACCTTCATGGAGAGTTTACTGAACTGTGGTGAGATGCACTGAAGTGAGCAGCTTCTTATTGACAAAGGGAGAAACTTATTGTTTTGTTTTCATGCTGAGCTATAGATTCATTAAAACCCGTTCTCACAGCAGAAAGTGGTACCTCAAAATATATAACTGTAACCGGTAAAGATGCTAGAGAGCTAATCTGAAATAGCACAAAAACTGGCTGTTAATACTAAAAAAGTCATGGTTTTCAATTTTTCTTAGTTTTAACAACTTTAAAATAAACAAATTGTAGGATTATGACACATATGTAAATGTGTCATAATGATGAAACTGTTAGATTCAAGTTCATCACAGTACATTGACATTAATATACAATACATTTCTAAAACTTGATACAACTGTATGAAATGACTCAGTGGTTTCTGTAATTTGACATATACATATCCTGTATAATTATGATTAACATTGGCCACAAAAGCAGTGAATACATTGAGTGTATCCCAACAAAAACTTAAAGTATTTTATTTATGGTACTTGTTATTTTACAGACTAATTCTTGCTGGAAATTTACCTGGTTTTCTTTTTTGTTTGTTTTTCTTTTTAATACAAGAAAGTCATGTGACCAACTAATCTGCTAGCATGTGTCCTTCAAGCTAACGGCAGATATAATGTGAAACTTTAAAACTTTCAGCTTAGATTACATTTTAATTTCTGGTGTAATTGGGCCATAAACCTGTTACAAAGAGGTTGAAGTGGATGCACTGCTGCACTTCACCTTCATTCACACCTCAAACAGAGCTTTTCTCCACCTTCATAATATTGAAAGGTTGCTTGTTTCAAAGTGTCATTTATCTCCAGCTGGGCCGCTCCATGAGCACACGTGGCCGTGTTAGCGTTGAAATGGATTATACTAAGTCCCGCTGCAGTGTAGGGGGGAACCTGCAGAAACAGAACATGTGTTTGGCTCATGCAGATGAGGTCAGTGTGCTGCACACTCGGTAGACCCCTCCGGCGTGGAGCTGAAACACAGAGAGCTCTCTGGTCAGGAGCTCGCTGAGAGCAATAAATTGAACGAAAACGGAACCAACTCAAAGGGGAAACTATTCATCCCAGCCCTATAACTCTTCCTGCTCCTTTCCCCCCTATTATATTTTATGTCCGAGCTTTTTCGCACTGATTGCATTAGCAGGCCCCAAAGAGGCCTTGGAAGAACAAAGCCGTCATAGCTGGAAGCAGACTCTGCTCAGAGGAGGAGGAGGAGCTCAGGAGGTCTGCACAGAAAACACAGAGCTGCATAATGAGAAAAGGCTTCAGTGTCATCGTGTAAATGACTTCTCAACTCACATTTTCAAAGATGGATTCAGTTTTAGCTTTTTTTCATGTTTTCACTGCAGTTGTCTGTGTCTGGTTTGTTTATGATTGACCGGGATGTTAATTCAGCCTGTCATTTATATTGTTCTTTTACAGCTGCTGAGTTTTATTGTCTGCAAAGCCTCTTAGTAACTTTGTTTAGAAGAGTAGTAAACAAATAAATAGCCTTGTTAGCACTGGTGCTTTTACTATTTTTAATTTCCCACGACAAACAAGATTTATCAGGATGGGGTTATTGTAGCTATCGATATCATACTAATAGAGCAGAAACAACACACTTATGACATGTTGCTGACTTTTCTCATGATTGTTCTTATTAAAATTCACAAAGTTGAAAAACTGTGAAGCAAAACCCATCCTGCTTTGTAACCATCATGTTGTCTTTTTTTTTTGAGCCAGAAGGGAGGAGTGAGGAGGCGGGTCTGACGGTCACATCAGATCCGAGGTCACTGCTCAATGTGGACGAGGCTCAAGCTAAAGTCTCATTGGAGATGCTCCCAAATCTTCTTCTTTTTGAAGCCTAATATGCACTTAATGATGATTTACTTTCAGATGGACCACCAGAAGAGCTGACTTCATCTAATGACATCAGACTGAGAAATGAATTGACTGTTTCTAATTGACTTGAATTACAAAGTTGCCACTTTCAATCATGAAATACTCAGAGTTGTTTGCAGGCAGCATCTTGTTGCCTTCAGGGATACTGCACTTTTTTCACTTCCCCATTGGTTCACTTTTGGGACTCAGTTGCTGTGTCCATTTCTATATACAATCTGTGCTTGGAACATCTTTAACATGAGCTGGAGGACGGTGCTGTGGAGTACAAGTGGAGGGCACTGGTATTGGTTTATAACAGTAGCAGTTGTAACATCAGTAAAAGTCTTTGATTGGCAGGAGCTGCAGCAGAAGAAGAGGTCACAGTTTCCAAACAGCAGCAGTAGAAGCTGAGACATAACAATATTAAAGGCAGTAATGGTACCATAAGTAGCAGAGATTGCAACAGCAGGATGTTGATGAACTGAAGTTGCGGCTGAGGCCTGAGGTCAGTCAGGCACCAACACAGAAACTGTTGTTTTTACCGGATCTGCAGCAGCAGTTTGTGACTGGATGTGACTCTGGAGATTAAAGCTTCAAAGTGCTGTGGGGATGAAACGCTGGGGTCGTGGCTTCTGGGGAGGGCTGTTTGAGAGAGTCACAGGGGTGCTGCTGCTGTCCCTTTATGGTTTCACTGTTGTTTACTTCTCATTTAAGTCGCTGTGCTGCATGTGATTCATTAAACCTCCTCTGCATCCCTCAGTGTCGTCATTATGCTGCAGAGTTCATGGACGTTATCGGCATGCTTTGCTATGAATGAATCATGGAAATTGCCGTAATTATCTCTCAACCAGATCCTCTTCATGTTTACAACCTTTAAGCCCATGTTTTTCCTCATTGCATCCATCCAGAGGAAAGGGAGAGGAAATATCAATATGGCTTGCATCAAGTCAGAGAATAAATTATTCTTAATTGCTTACAGAGAGCAGTAACGCTTGGGGGGTAAATGTGGGGAGTCAGCGGGGGCTGCGATGCGAGGGTGACTGTAGCAGTGTACTGTAGGTCACGTATTATGTAAAGGTGGAGGGTGAAGTATTAAAATGTCTCACTGCTGCACAGAACATGACCGTTTCTCTAAATATTTACCTTGACAGAGTTCTTTTCAAATTAAATATAGGTACTGATTGTTCCAATGTGTTTCCATGTCTCTGGTACTGTAAACCATAACTGTGATAAGTCAGGTATAAACCCATTTAAACTCTTCTGTTCAGTATCAATGAACAATGAACAGACACAGCAGATCTTTCCTTTCAGAGTTTGTAAAACCAAAGCAGATCTACATCGAGAGGGAGCTTTTACATTGTGCTACATTTTATGAGTGAGACACAAACATGACTCCTAATGAATGCTAATGTTTCTCAATGTTGACACATCAACTTTATGATGATGATGAAGCTTAAGTGTAACATGCAGGGCTGGGAAATGGACCAATTACCTGCTAAGTAATCTAGTTGAGCAGATGAGTTCATCAGACAGGCTGTGGTACAATAATGAATGTCAGTAAATCAAGTAATCAGTCACTGTCAGTCAGTGTGTTTGTGTCGCTTCATTCATATTCAGAGTTGTTTTTCCCCACTAAGCAGTTTTAAGTGATAGAATTGAAAGAATCAACACTTTTCCATTCATAAAACAACGAAACTAAAAACATATTTATAAAAAACCTCTTGCAAAACAAATAAAAATGGAAACACATTTCCTATTTTGAAAACAATCACAAACAACAAAACCAAAAGTGCAGCACTTACAAAAAACACAACATGTGACAAACCACAATAACAAAACCAAAAGCACAACATTTATCAGAAACTCAAAAACATTTACAGAAAACACAATAAAACCAAAAACACAACAGTTATCAAAACAAAAAACACATTTCACAAAACACAACAACATTCATGAGAAGCACAGTTAGTTTATCAAAAACACAAAACAACAACCCAGAACAGAAAACATAACATTTATCAAAAACGTAACAGATACATGTGAATAAACACTTTATAAAACACATTTGGAGAAACATTTACCAAAATAAAACAATACAAAATGTTTTAACACAAAATAAAAAAGTATGTTTACATTTTAACACAAAATAAAAAATAACAGAAAATTATTTTAAACAAAATTAAAAACCAAAATGTTTACACAAATGCAATAAAATATGCAACACCAAAACACAAGTCATAGATAACATGAAAAGAGAGAAAACACAGTAAACCAGACATTAGTTTTTGTTGTTGTGTTTAGACTCATCATGGTAAATGCAGTACATTTATATAGCGCTTTTTTGACCTGAGCTAGGTCCCAAAGCACACACCAATGGCTACTGAGCTGCCATACAAGGCAATAACCACCATCGGGAGCAAGTTAGGGTTCAGTGTCTCGCCCAAGGACACTTTGACATGTGACATGATCCATTCTGCACCATAGACTATATCCAGAATGGATGAAGCCGGAATGACATCAACCGCTGGTTTGTGGACTCACGGTTTGAGGCGTTTTAGATTTGAATGTCTCCATGTTGGTTGTTTGGAGCCAGAAGTGACCATATTTGGATATGAACTTTTGGACACTGCCCAATCTGTATGAGACTGCAGTTCTCTCATGAGTATTTCATGAATGAAAATTAGCATTTCATCGTTGAAGTCAGTTGGAGTGAGCCTCCAGCGGCCATCGCACTTATTTGCACTTCTGGATTAGCCTCATTTTTGAGCTTCACTTTGCTTCGTCCATTTCTGTATACAGTCTACGAGCCTAATGTTATTGTGTTTTGAATATCTGGGCCACCATTTTCTGTCAAATCTGTTTCACAGAGTTATGTTGTGAGTTGAGCCAAAATACAGTAAATTTCATTTCTCTTTCCACTGTTACGCTCCTACAGTACAATGCACAAATGCTTAAAAAAGAAACAAAGATTGAATACAGCTGCATACAGATCTAAAAATGCACTTTAAATACCAGAAAAAATGTCCAGTAAAAACATGTGTTCTCTTCCCGGACAGCCTATCGAGAAAATTTAGAGGCATACTCAAATTCATACAATTGGATTGTGTTTCTGCCAGAGGAAAGAATTTCACTGTCTGCTTCGATTCAGCGATTATTTAATACTGAGTGTCTGAAAGGATATATCCATATATTTTGAAGATTAATATTCCCAAATCCAAATGTTTTGTATGCCATTTAAAGAAAAAGACATCACTCAGCAAAAACACATTTGTCAAGTTTGACACAGCAACTATCTCCATCATTTATTCACTCAACAGTGGTCTTGTTTATTTATTATCATCTCTCAGTAACAAACCATAAACATGACATATTTTCACATGCGACCACATCCTCATGAACCACAAGATGAAATCTATAATTCCAGCTATGTGTAGATTTGTTCAGATAATTGGATATGGATCACTGCACTTTCCATCCAAATGGTAACCAGAGCTTTGTTTCTGAAAAAAAAAAAAAAAATGGAGGCGCGCTGATGGCGAGCTGGACTGTTTCACTCCACTGCTGTGTAGCACCAGAGGTGTGGGGCCTTAATTGAATTTTCATTGCCCACTTGCCTTGTAATGGCAAGGTTTCCTTTCTGGAATCTAAACTTGCCAATGCTGCAGAACATGGAGCTCTGTGGCCGTGACGTGTTGGTGCCGCTCCAGGCCTTGTGTTTTAGTACTCGGAGGCCTTTGGCCCCAGTAAGCTGAACCCATTCTACCTGCAACCGGGAAGCCATGTCAGCGTGAATCTCACAACTGGTTTTTCCACTCCTTTGAGCATATACAGCTGCGCTTGACGTGTGCCGCGCTTGCTAACGGCAAAATCCAGAACATGCATGTGAATGCACAATGCTAGTCCAAGGAAATCCAACCCAAACTCCAATTAAACAAGCTTTTCTTTGACTGACATCTTCTCTGGCGCTGACTGAAACGTCTTGATACAGTAACCTTCGCACATCTGCTGCTTTAACAAGATTTAGAAACAGGCTAAAAACATTATTTTGAATTCTATAATTTGATCCAGATCTGATACGTATTGAAAATTGGCGATTGGGGATTTTAAGTTGTTTTTTTATTCCTCGTGTACAGGCCGACCAAATTCTTTTATTACTGAGAGTATCAAATATTACGTTAAAAACTGGTCGTCAGGTGGAGAAAGCTGCAAAATCCCTCTGCACCAGTAGAATTAGCGCCTGTATGTGGCTTTTTACAAGGTCATTTCACATCAGCACTTCAGCCAGTCCACACAATCACGAGATGCTGTAGGTGGCTGGATCCACAATGACCTCATGTTTTAGCTCCGTCCCAAGTAACGGGATAATTGTAGCTGTGAATGTGGCAGTTGAGGGACTGGGCCTGTGTGTGGAGACCAGGCTCTTTGAATTACTGAATCGTGGATGATATGTCCTGGCTGTGGACTCGGCTGTAAATAAATGCCAGAGCACACACCCTGCTGAATCTGGCTCGGCGCGTGATTAGCTCTGGCGGCTAAATAAAGGGCACGTTGGCTCGCAGAAGTGCCGGAAAAACTGCGTTTTCCAAGGACAGCATATCCCCGTGCCTCACATGTGGATCTGAGGTGTCTAAGACTCATGAGCTGATTTGTACTACTGTGTCTGAGTGGTGATCCGTCTCCTGTCTCTGAGTTTGTAGATGAATTCAAGTCCTGCTGCTGAGAAGGAGAAATGTGGTGCAAAGCCTGCTCATGTACAGCAACATGAAAATGTAGGTGGAGGTTAAAGATTTCTGTAGAAGCATTTATCTGGGTGGGTTTCTGAATTACTCAAGGTTTTCGCAATCTCACAATGGATAGTGTTGAAAGAGTTTCATCCAGGGTTTGAGAATGTACCACAATAATGACCAATTTGATAGATTTCAGATTATTACTCTGACCATCCTCTGTATTCAGGTCTTTGTTCCAAATGACGATTCAAATATACAAAATACAACCACTATGTGTAACATTAGCCTTTTTATCCACCTGTTTTTAAGCACATTTTGTGTTTCTGTCTTGGCTCATAGTGCCAAAAACAATGGCGAAAATAACTATACGCTTTGTACGAACCTAATATGATGTCACTTGTTGGTTTGTGGACTCGAATTTTGAAGCTTGGAGTTTGGTATGTCAGCTTCACCATGTTGGTTGTGTGGAGCCAGAAGTGACCATATTTGGATGTGAAAGGCGGAGTGAGGAGGCGGGTCTAACCCTTGAACCTGAGGACACTGCCTCAGTGTGTATGAGATTAGAGTTTAGGGCTGGCCTCATTGGTAGCACACTTCATCACAACATACATCACATAATAACCATAATTTTAAGTGTTCAATTAGTTAATTACTGTGAGATAAAGTAAATTAGGATTTATCTATAGTGTTTACTTCAAAGTTCTCTAAAGTTGAATTCATGTGACATACTGCACAGTGTTTGTCAATGGTTGTCAAGCTTGTCTATTTTTCTCAACCATGGGATTTCTTAACACTTTTATTATATAAGCCTATGTAATCATTTTGATATTATTTTCTGGTATTACTCTGGGTACTTCCCAGTATTGTTTATTGTCCCTTCTGGATAGAGCAGTGGAAAGAAGGAAAGTACCAAAGTCTCTCTGACCTCTTTCCATTCAGTCCTGATTTGAACACATCCATCACTTTTGTATTTTTAAGCCCTGACTGCAAGTCTTTGAACGCAGCTCGAACGGATCAAACGAAAGTGATATTGACAACAACCAAAACCCAATGCTGCTAAATCTTTTCCCATGTAAGCACTCTGGCAGGCAAACCACAATCGTTTGGAGACCCTACTCCTTCAGAAAAACTGATAAAATACCAAATGTGGTCTGTCAATTTCGGGGATTTACAAGCATCTCTGGCCTTTTGACAAAAAAATGTGTTTCCGTTCCTGATCTCAAGGATTCTGGACGTGTATCTGATGGCTGGAGTTGTTGCTTGGGGGGGTTTGTGGTGATTGCAGCCACAAAGGGCTTACAACAATCAGACAGCAGGATTCAGTCCGCTTTAGAGATATGTCTCTTCCCAGAAGTTTTTTATTTATCTTAACAGAAGGTCTACTCTCAATGTCGATACCATAAAACATCATTGTCTTTGTGTATGCTCATGCTGGCTGTAAACCAAGGTTCACCTGTAGGTAACACGAAGATGACTGAAAGCAGACAGCTCTTTTGTATGTCTTTGATATGTTTTGGCTTTCATTTCCCTCAAAGGACAAATTTATCCTATATTGGTTTAAATCAGATTAGAATTCAGTTCACATTTTACATCAAGACCACCATAACTTACAGAAAACATCTAATAACCCATTAGTTCTTCATGTTCTTCTAATTTTTTTGTCACTTTTTAAATGTAAAAAAACCCTTCTTCTCCAGCTTGGTGCTTAAACTCCATCCAGCTCTATTTGTCAGATTTTAGCACTTAAACACATCGTTTTATTGTTCCAACCAGGACTGTGACTGTGGATTATAATATCAAAGGCAGAGAGAGGGAATGAGAGCTGAACTAACATACAAAGAGGTAAAATGAGCAGACGGGACGCAGTGAAAAACGAAACCTGGAGAGATGCTTAGAGCGGCCGTCCAAATCAAACAGACACTTTGCCAGTGCTCTAGTCTCAGTGAGCCATCCATCACTAGACAGGGACATTATTACGAACATGTTTTCAGCATTTGGTTCCATAGGTGCGAGGTAAAGTGACTTTTTTTCAGGGTGTAATTGCAGCGTGAGGCCCGGCCCGTGCTGGGGGTTGCCTATTAAAAAAGGATTTGGTGAATGCAAAGTACATGCTGAGTTGGAGCAGGTATTTAAAGGGGTTTCACCTTCACTCTTCAAGATTCCCCCGTCATTTCTTAGGAAAGGGGACTTCTGCCTCCAGCTAGATGTTAGCTGTTTCACTAAAAACAAGGTAAATTAATCTTGAATCATACTTTGAAATCAGAGATTCAAGGTTCTGTGGGAATATTTTTACATCTGAGCTTTAATGTTTTCTTGTATAACCCATGTTTTTCTTCTATGAAAAGCAGTGCTTTTTAAAAAAAAAAAAAAAAAAGGTAAAGTTAACGTGCCATGTTTTACTAAAACACAGGAAAATTGTGACCAGCTACCAACTCTTAACTTTAAAAACTAGAACTTTAGCATTTAAACCTACATGCTACTAGCTAAACCTAACATCTGTTGTCTACTGCTAATTCACAGGCTTAGGCTTATTCACTTTATTTAGATACAAAAACATTAAATAAAAATAACACATACCTTCTAGAAGTATTCAGTAGCAAGGCAGGCAAACAAAGTTTTATTAACCAACTACTTTGTTTTAAAGAGAATTTTAAGATACCAACTAGCTAGCTAGCTTCTGCTAACATTACTTCCTGTAGTAGCAAGTAAGATGATACTCATATGCTCATGTGAAGCAGGTGTAATGTTAATCATTTAGGTTCAGCACTTTAGCATGTTAACATTTACTTCTAAGTACAAAGTGTAGCTGAGGCTGGAGGAAATTAGTTTAAACACAGTGTTTACAACACACTCATCAGCTTGGCTATGACATGATGATGGTGGTGGATGGAAAAAGGAGATCAGTATTAACAGGCATTAAAAATGTAACTGAATATTCTCCACTACAGTTGTTGGAGTTGGATTTTTTTTTTGTTATCACACTAATGTCCTGTTCTAAAACCTTTGAAATACTATGAAAAATGTAAAACACAGCAACTGTTTTTTTTTCTTTTTTTACAATAGTAATCATCACTGACTAATGAATCAGAAATTAGCTGCTTGTCTGGGTCTGTCAAGTTCCTGCTTTTGTCTGCTTTCCCCCATTCCAGTTGAACAAGCTGTTGTTTATTGTAGTTGTAATTTACCATCTTGCCAAGGGGACAAGTTGAAAATTAGCCATTTGGCTTAGACTGGCACTTGTACACATTTGTTCATCTGCAGTAGCTGCTCTCTGCTGGTCTGTTTCCACCAGTTGCTTTCCAGAAACACCCAACAGCATGAAAAAGTGTCTCCAAAGTGTTAGCAATCTGATGAACAGCACTCCCTAAGCCTGGAAAGTGAACTTTAACCCAAAGGATGATGCTTGTATTAATTTTCTCTCTGGGTCTTTCAGCGTGCTCTTAGACCAAATTGACTTGATTTGGTGCCAGGTCTCTTTTTCCTATTAAAAATCTGGAGCACTTTAAATGCAGCTGCAAAACCCAGGCTCAGATACTGAGTCAAACACAATCACACACACACGGCAAGTATGGTAGAGCGTTCATTAGCGAGTGTTTGGGTTCAAAGGCAGTGAGTCATACGTGCACTGCGTACACATGCACACAGTCGCACACACAAACACTCATGCACATCTACAGACAGTCGCTGGCTTTTTTCAAAATGTTATGGCGTCCATGTGTGAATGAGGTAATTACACAACATCTTTCACGATGATAATGCTATACGGCTCATTTGACTCTCATTACAAACCATTTCCTGTCAACTCAGCTGTCAGAGTGGACCACTCCCACACCTATTTGAACTCACCATCCTGCAAAATGACAAAGAGTTGTCAGTTTTCCATGCTGCTATAAAAAAAAGCAAGGAACAACCGCAGCTGCAATGTATCAACCCCCCCTACTTTTTTTTATTGTCTTTCAGAAGTCTGATGATGCGGATGTCTGCTGGGATTTGTAGCAGGGCCTCAATCACAGGACAAATACAAGCAGGACGGCATCCTGTGGGCTTCCTGTAATCTAAAAGCCCAGCATCTTTCCAGAAAGAAACGTCATCCTCTGAACTTCACTGTACACACATTTCTCAGCCTTCTTAGTTTACATTTTATGAATACATGTGAGGCATTTGGCTTCAGTTCTTGTATAGACGTCAGCAGGGAGGACTTCATTGTCTCTGTAAAAGCCACTTCAACATGTCAGCTGATTGATTGGCTGTTGTTATGAATCTACAAACTAATACTCACGCCAATATTACAGTAGATGAATCATTATTTTTCACTTTGGATTATTGTTTAAAAAGTTCTAAATAATGTATCTGTGTTTGTTTAAAAATGTGAAAAAGGGGCCAAAAGATTTTTACACAATATACTACAGGAAATCAGGCTGAACATTGAATCATAAAACTACTACTAGCAGTAGAAAATCTTTATTTTATCATTTTACACAAGAGGACATTGTTTATAGTAAACTGTGCTGAATACTGAAGTAAAATCTGGTGAGAACCGATGAACACAGTCTGAATTTTCAGTGGACATTTGTAACAAACTTCATTTCCACCATAAACATGAAGATATAGATTGATTGGTGGTTGCATAGTGTTAATCAGTGAATCATGTTGTTAAATCATTTGCACAAATGTGTTAACTATGTATGAAGAGCTGAGTGTTTTTTCTCCAGTTGGTTTTGTTGAGGTGAAATGCCATTTCCAGGACAGTAATATTTATCAGAGCTGAAGATTCACTGGATCTAGTTCAGGATCACCACAGGCGTAATCTGATTTTCCAAAGTCAGCACCACAGTCAGCAGCACAGAACATAGACTGTATATAGAATTAGTGAAACTAACGTGACATCACCTGTTGCCCGAAGCCTAATATCTATTTAGAATATTGATTATTGGTCAGATGGACCAGCAGATCACTGATAAGCAGAACTGAATTTAGCTACTGACATCAGAATGACTTGTGGAAAAAAACGTATTAATTGAGTATTTTGTGATTGAAAGTGACTATTTTTGAATTAAAGTCAATTAGAGTTTTTTGGCATCTAGTGGCTATTGGGGTATTGCACCTGCAGCATTCATTTCTGTATACAGTCTATAATGCAGACACCACTTTCCAGGACGTCTTTCTGCCTTTGTCCTGTTCAATTAAAAATCGCCCACTATCTGATTGAATTGCCTGTGCATTTAGGAGTTAAGTTTCCTCTGAAGACAGTATGATGGCAATAAAAGTCAGACTCACATATAAACAAGCTCGCATGTGTGGATGAACATGCCGGTGTTTAGTTCACTCAGCAACTCTCCTGGGTCAAGATCCCAAATACAGTGAGCAAAATGGTCATTTCTGGTAACTAGTCTCTGACTGAAAAACAAACTTTTAAAATGATTTCTTAAAAAAACTGGTTGTTTATGTTCTGGAAAATTACAGTTTGGTATAGTTACTCCAATAAATGCTGTTTTGTATATCTTGTCCTTTCCCTGGATTCCTACAATACTAGTGAAGAGCACAACGTGATGCATCATAGATGCATCAATGGGAAATTCCCCAGGTTAAAAAAAAATGTAAATTTTTATGTAAAAGTGTTTAGGCTACGACCAGTCAGTAATGGCTTGCTGTGAAATATATTATTGAGATCCAAATCTTTATTATTATTCCGCAACTTATTCTTCTGACTTCTTCCGTACCTTTTTTGGACTCTACTTCCACATACTTTGAGCTACAGAAACCATTCAACCATCAAAATGTTCAGCTCTTTTAGGACATTACTGCTTGTATTCAACGTTTTTCTACTACTTTTACTTTTTCAGCTATTCTACTTTTTCTCTTTTTTTTGTCCCATTAAAATGAATGGACAGAATCTTCAACTGTCCTTCAACTTTCAGCTTTAACTACTTCCACATACTTTCAGCTACAGAAACCATTCAACTAGCAAAAATGTTCAGCTCTTTTAGGACATTTCAACTTGTATTCAACTTTTTTTCTACTACTTTTACTTTTTCAACTATTCAACCTTTTTCAACTACTTTTTACAATGGAAGTGAATGGAGAGGATCTTCAAATTGCCCTTCCTTTCAGCATTAACTACTTCCACATACTTTCAGCTACAGACACCATTCAACTTTTAAAATGGTCACAAGACTTTGAACTAATACCATT
>OOFC01012389.1:2530-12690 GCA_900323345.1 Pseudochromis fuscus
CATGGAGGAGGAGGAGGAGGAGGAGGAGGAGGATGAAGAGCAGAGAACAGGAAACAGAGGAGGAGACAAACAGAAACAACATGTTGACTGTGGGACTGATGCTGCAGACAGGAGGAGGTGAAGACGCTGCAGGGACGGGGACCATGGTCTACAGACGTCTGGTCTGAATGGTTTGTAGAAGCAGACGAAGCATATGTGACATCACCTGTCGCTTTGTTGTCATGTTTGTTTGGAACCAGAAGTGACCATATTTGGATATAGGAGGAGGACACCGAGGACACTGTCCAATGTGGATGAGACTGGACTTCAGTGCTGCTCTCACCAGAGACCAGAGCCAGGGTTTTTTGGAGCAGCATCTTGTGGCCATCGGGTGTGTTACACCTTTTTGCACTTCTGCCTCAGCCTCATTTTTTTAGGCCCAGTTGCTTCGTCTGTTTCTACAAACAGTCTGAACGATGAAACCGGAGCAGGTCGGTGATATTCAGAGAAATAATCCAATGTTCCTGCTGCAGATCTCTGAAGCAGATCGACATCACAACCCAAACAGGAAAACACCAGAGGGAATAAACTACACACAGTACATCAGTAAATATTTCACATAAAAACCCTGGTCAATTATGAAGGTTTCTGTTTCTGGCAGCGTGCTTTTATTTTGAAACCATACAAGGCAGTGTAGAGCAGTGACGTTGTCCTCAGACAGAGCAAAATAAAAGTCCTGTCCACTGTAAAACACACAGGACAGGAGTAATCTGCAAGTTTAAAGTTGTAAAATTATTTAAAACAATAATATTCTGAGGTTAATAATTCATGAATTTGTTTCCATATTTTACCTTTATCCTCCACAAAGTTTCTGATTTCATCTCATCACTGTCAGACTATTAAAACCAGCTCTGTTTATATTTTATATGTACAATGACTCACTAACACTGCCACACGTGAAGCTAAAATATTAATAAATATATTGATTCTTTGAATAAATTCTGAATCACTCATCTGCTTCAGAAACCTGCAGCAGCAGCATCAACATGTTGCACAATAAACCACAAAATCTGCTCCTGTTTGTCTGTTTATAATATTTTTCAATATAAACACAGATTGAAAAATATTAGTATTAAAATGTGACTTGGTGTAACAGCTGTGAATGATTCCCATCCCTGCTGCTTCACATCATTAACAGAGTGAAGTCCAGAACTACAAGATTTTGTTCAGTTGTTCAAAACAAAGATAAAATATATTTTTATAAATAAATCCAGATTAAATTCATGATGTGTAAATTTGCTGCACATCTTTTTCCTGAAGTTTAATTCACTGAAATCCAAACATCTTGCAGTTCCTGTCGCCTCCTCACACCATGAGGACACAGTGCAGCACAAACAGTGGTTACCATGGTTACAGTGTGAGCATCTTGTGCACGTGACAAGAAGTTGATCGGTCAGTGTTACACAAGGAGGTGAAAAGGTTATTTCACAGTTTCCTCAACAAATTTATGAAGCAGTGACGGGGCCCAAGTGTCTCAAATTAATTATTAATCCATCACTTTTATTTTTATACTAGGTTTTGGATTCTCCAGAGGTTCTCAGGAGCCTCGATCACTCTGAAGATTTGCTGTTTTCATAAGTTGACATAATTATTTTTGCCTTTGTGACTGTTGCTGCGACATAAACCGAGGAGACAGTGGTGCTGGGTGGATACGTGTGTGGACGTCATGAGCATCATGCGAGATAAAAGACACAGCTGAGGGTCAAAGTGTGTAGCTACAGGGCTTCATCACATGTCATTCATATAGTGCAGGTAGAAGAACACCAGCATGAAGTCTCACTGAGCTATAATAAATATAACATATATAAATTCTCCAGAACTGGAGAAGTTTTTCATTTTGATTTTCTTTGTGTAAAGTGTTGAAGGTGCTTTGCTGTGACTCGATGTTGGTGTTCAACAAAACCAGACCCACAGAGTCGGTGAACATGCAGCGTGCGAAGGAAGTGATGGAGGCAAAAGCTGGACGACCAGGAACATGCAGCAGCAGCTCTGATCTGATCTGATGCTGGAAACTCTCAGAGGAAACAGCCATTCAACAGCCCGCCGTGCCGGAGGAGCAGGGAGGAGCAGGGAGGAGCAGGGAGGAGCAGGGAGGAGCAGGGAGGAGCAGGGAGGAGCAGGGAGGAGCAGGGAGGAGCAGGGAGGAGCAGGGTGGAGCAGGGAGGAGCAGGGAGGAGCAGGGAGGAGCAGAGAGGAGCAGGGAGGAGCAGGGTGGAGCAGGGAGGAGCAGGGAGGAGCAGGGAGGATCAGGGTGGAGTACGATGGAGCAGGGAGGAGCAGGGAGGAGCAGGGAGGTGCAGGGAGGGGTGAGGTGAGGAGCAGGGTGGAGCAGGGAGGGGTGAGGTGAGGATGTTTGTCTTACCTTTACCTGAGGAGACTGAAGCTTCTGGTACATCTCCAGAGAGTAGTGATGGAGCCAGATCTCCACAAACATCTGAGGAACAGACAGTTTCACAGAGAATGAAGCTGATTACACAAAACTGTGAAATTTTCCCCCAAATATTCAAACTGTAACATTTAATATTCCACTTTTTTCTTTGTAAATTTGCAGCTTTAGTTTCACAAAATGTAAATCTGTAACATCTGTAACGTTTTGTGTCTTAATTCACATCTGTACCTGCAGCAGAGTCTCCGACCTCCAGATCTCCTGAGCTGCAGGGTCTGCGTTCACTGACGGCTGGTGGAAGATGTGATGCTTGAGGAGACTCGGGCTGTGGACACCGTAACCAGCGAAGGAAACGCTGGAGGATCTGTGGAGAGTGGAGACGTGAGGCTGTGAACTGTTTCATCTGCACTGGGATTTTCTTCACATGTAGTAAAACAATCTTCTGAGGTTTGACGTGTGGAGGTGTTGGGGCTGTAATGACCTCGGTGAGGGGGCCGTGACGGAGCCTCGGGAGTCGGAGAAAGGAGAAGGAGGGACGCTGCCCTCTGTGGGCAGGAAGTACTTCAGGTAAGTGTCCACCAGCACAAAGTAGGCGCTGTCTGCAGAGCTGCTGTGTTGGCCTGGAGGGTAGATCTGAAACCAGGGAACAGGACAGGAATCATTCACTCCTGAGGAACCATCAGTCCTTACATCTCAACTCAAGGAGCATTTAACCACATGGTGGCAGCTCCACTCAGTTTGGTTTTCCATTAGGAACAAGTATCTGGTACCGTTTATCTAGTAGCTGCTGTGCTGTGGTTCTGGCTAAAATGTAACTGGTCAGAATCATCACTTTCTGGCAGATAGATATCCTCCACCTGACCACCGGCTACACAGAGGAAGAGGCGGGGCTATCCTCTACCATAGAGGCGGGGCTATCCTCTGCCATGGAGGCGGGGCTATCCTCTGTCATGGAGGTGGGGCTATCCTCTGTCATGGAGGCGGGGCTATCCTCTACCATGGAGGAGGGGCTATCCTCTACCATGGAGGAGGGGCTATCCTCTGTCATGGAGGAAACCACCCTGGCACCAGAGCAGAGTCGAGCTGGTTCCACGAGGAGGAAAAGTCTGAACTTTTAAACCTTTTTATCTTTAATGTCTGAAAGACGAGAGGATCATGTAAAAGATGTGCGACACACACACTCACCTTTGGTGTGATGAGACAAAAGGCAAAGTTGAACATGAAGAACTCGAAAGGATCTGCAGGACGTTAAGGAAGAACATCACCACCCTCCCTCCTGCAGCTGCAACACTGAACATCTCTGAGACCTTTTCTAACATCAGCATAAAGTTACATTTTCCACATCCACACAGAGGAGACCACAATGAAAACAACACTAATGAGTGGCTGTGGTGTTTTGATGGTGGAGGATACTGAGGGCGAGGTTCAGCGTCAGCAGCCCGGACAGAGGGAACTGAAGCTTGTTGTGGAACAGCGGGCAGTCGGGGAGAACCCCTTCCTGGATGGAGGCCTTCACAGGACCCTGAAACACACCGAGGTCCGTCTGTTATAATCAAAGACTCAAAGAGAAAAGCACAAAATATTCCAGTGTACTCATCCTGTCC
The DNA here is from genome assembly GCA_900323345.1 of Pseudochromis fuscus. Taxonomy (NCBI): domain Eukaryota; kingdom Metazoa; phylum Chordata; class Actinopteri; family Pseudochromidae; genus Pseudochromis; species Pseudochromis fuscus. Next base: position 6,560 of record OOFC01012389.1, read on the forward strand.
TGTACACGTGACAAATAAGGATCTGATCTAATTGAATCTAACTTATAATGATGTAAATTAACAAGGAGACACTTGTTCCTACCGGGAGATAATTGACAGGAATCTCATATTTGTATTCTTCTGCCTGAAGTTTGTAGACGAGCTTCATCATGGGGCCGCTGAGGAGAGGATCAGAGATTTGATGGTGATTAAAAAACGAGTGGACAGAGCTGCACACACAGGAGCGGTGACACAGACCTCGGGCTCAGAAACTCCATCACGATGTTGTACTCGCTGCTGCGCGAGTGGAGGAGTCGCAGGTTCCAGCCGGAGAGGATCCCGTCCAGACTCCCGAACACAGTCTCCACGAGCCAGGGGAAGACCAGGTGCAGCTCCTGGACACACACACACACACACACACACACATATATAATGTAATCAGTGGAAACACAGACACAGCTGGGAGGCGAAACACAAAGTGAGAGGAAATCAAATACAAACATAAATTACAGCCCAGAGAAAATGTTAAATAGAAAGAACAAAAAGTCAGTTAGCAAACAGATGCCAGAGGACAAGCAACCAGGTCTGAAAAGTGAAGCTGATGCTTAAGTGTAAAAAAGTGAAATACCACCACCAGCCACCAGGTGCTGCTCCAACTGACTTCAATCCAAACATCCTCATCTTCAATCCTGAAATATTCATCAATACATTTCTCCACAAGTCATTCTGATGTCATCAGATAAAGTCAACTCTTCTTCTCAGAGATCTGGGGGGAGGAGTTAGGGGCGGGGCTAGTCTGACTGACAGCTCTGGTCTCCAGTGATTTACAGGTGGTTTAGAGGCTCATTCACCAGTGAACTCCAGTCTCATCCTCATTGGACAGTGTCCTCAGGTTCAAAGCTCAGACCCGCCTCCTCACTCCTCCCTTCATATCCAAATATGGTCACTTTCTGCTCCAAACAACCAACATGGCCACATTCAAATACCAAACTCCAGGCTTCAAGATAAGAGTCCACAAAGCAGTGGGTGACGTCACGTTAGCTTCATGTGTGTCTGTGTATAAAATGTAAGTCAAGCTCAGATCAGTATGATTTTATTAATGAGTTTTTTTAGAGCTACCATCTAGTGGTCAACGGTGGTATTACTTTTTTTTTTTCCCACTTGCATTGGCTTCACTTTTCAAACCTGGTGCCTCCGTCCATCTGTGAGATACAGTCTGTGTTCACACTCATCCTTTGTGTCACTCAGTGAAACAGAAACAGCTGCTCACAAACAACCTTGACTGTCCACAGTGACACACACACACACACACACACACACAAACAGCTCATTATCTACTGCTCTGAGGTCTGTAACACTGGGTGACATCTGAGAGCCAGACTCCCAGCAGCTCTGCGTCAGAGTCATTCGTTATCTGTCTGCATCTGATTTGAATTCACAGAACAAAGAGAACAATGACACTGTTATTGTCCGGACACTGCAGCTCAACTCAAAGTGAAACTCTGCACTAACAGCTGCCTCCACACACACAACATGAAAGGTTAACTCTCACACTGCCAGTCCTCTCCAAATATTTCAGAGCAGCAGACTCGTTGTTTCAGAGTCGCTCCTGTTAAAGCAGCTGCTGCACAGTAAACAAGAAAAGCTGCTCTGAGGACGTCAGGACAGTAAAACATGGAGTCGTAAAAGAAGTAGGTCTCTAACTTCTATTTTCAGTTTCTGTCGTCTATAACCTATTACAGTTTTCATGTTCAAAACAGTTTAGAAAATAAGACCTGCAACCATTAATTGTGCATCTGCCAACCTTTATAAGTCAGGATGGGTCAGAACTTGTCATGTGTGTAAAATAATAACTTCTAGAATAAATCATTTAACTTCATCTGGATCCAGATTCATGCTGTAAGTCATTCATAGTGTTCCTGTAGTGTAGCAGCAGCAGTGACAGACGGTAACTAAACAGCCTCCTGCAGCATATTTCATTTATAGATATGCAACATCTCATGACAAATAAAATCTTGTTGCTACAGCAGGGACAAGGAAATACTCAAAACTTTTGTGAATGCGAAAATAGTTTAAGACTTGCTCTGGCTGGAGAGAGGAGAGGGAGGCCTGGTCCAGATCCAGATGAAGTGAAAGACAATGAGATGATGACATAGTTAAACTCTTAAATAACAGAGTCCTTCTGCCACATGGGAGTTCGCACTGAGATACTACATTATAAGTACGTCAGGGGAGGAGTCACTGTAACAAATATGACCATAAAAACCCCTTTGACACCACATTAAATCTGCTGCAGAGACACACAGTGGGACTACAGAGGTGACTTTACCTTTGCAGGATACTCGTCGATGATCTTCACCAGATCTTGGCATCGCTGGAGGAGAGGTTTGGTGGTTGAATCGGCTTTCAGGTTGGCCTGGAACAGCATCACAGCTCATTAATGAAGACATGTTACAAGCAATCAGTGACTCTGGTTAAAGATCTGTGAAGATTCTCAGTCATCCAGTTCATGGTTATCCAAGCAGCAGTTAAATCACAGCAACTGGTCGAGGTACTTGAAGACATTTTGTCCCTCATTAGAGAGACTTCTTCAGTTTTGACAGACTGGTCAGGAGCAGCAGGTTTTAAGCTGTGGAGTTGTTGACAGGATCATCCATCCTACTAGCTAGTTAGTGCTCCTCGCTGACGTGACGACCATCGTTGGAGTCACTGGAGTCTCTTGAGGCCAGATGTGAAGGACCCTCGTTAGGATGGGAACCTGAGGTGAGATGTGGATGTGTGTTGACTCTCCTGGGGATGGAGGAGAGGACAGCAGCGTAGCTAGATGACAGCACCGTAGCAGGAAGACAGGTGATGTACACATAGATGGCTTCCTTCACCCTTTCAAACCACCTGTCTTCCCGATCAAGAATATGTCCACTGCTGTCCTCCGAGGAGTGTCCCTTCTCCTTCAGGTGGAGGTAGACTGCAGACTCTGGACCTGAGGTGTCCTGTGTTGAGCGATCTGATTGTTGAATGGTTGTCCAGTTTTCTCATCCCGCTGCTCCCGACCAGTCAGTCAGAACTGTAGAGGTCTCTCGGATGAGAGATGAAACGTCTTCCAGTAACCTCTACCAGTAACCTCTACCAGTCCAGTTGGACTTGGTAGACGTCCAATTGCTACTTTAAGCAACTCCAAATGTGAAACCAGACTCACCAGCAGAAAACTGGGCTGTTGTAAGGTCGGAGCCGCCATGGAGGATCCTTGTGTTTACTTCTTTTTTATGTAAAGTCCACCTGGATCCCACCTGGAGGTGATAAACAAAAAACTTTTTGCTGTCCTCAGCTGGAGTTAGCCACAAAGCTACACATTAACCTAGCATGAACTGGTTTTTAGCTCCGTTCGCAGCTATCACTGAGAGGAGCGGGTGCTGTGGAGACGCGATGATGACTGTGTGCTCTGTTAATCCTGCCACACTGTCTCCTATTGACTGGAAAACCCACTCACTCACTGAAGCATGCAGGTTAGCATTAGCAGGCTACCAGCTAACCGCCTGAGTACCGGGAGCTAGCTTAAACTGACAGCAACATCCGGGAACTCGGCGGGAGTTCGTCAACAACGCGCGGAACAGATCTGGGATAAAGTGAACTCTCCCACGGGAGCGTCCTCCTCACCTTCCACCCACACACAGCTTCACAATCCCGGCTTCTGTCCCAACAACCGCGTTTCTTCCATCAGTCATTCACACAGGCGCTGCTGCCTCTTCTTCGGTGGTGCGGACGGCGGCGCGAGGGTTGGTGAGAGTGTTGCTGCTCATTGCGGCCCCCTGCTGGTGACACCAACCTCCTACACACTGCACTGTACCTTTCTATTTTAAATCCAAAACAAATATTTGTCTCAGAATCTCGTTTTTTTCAGTTAATGTTGAAACTTATAAAGGAAATTTAAAAAGGACACAAATATTACAACTTTTAATTTCATTGCGTCCGTGTATGTAATAACAATAAAGTAGTATCCTATTCTATTTGGTGATTTATTTAATTGAAAAAATGTTCTATTATGTATTTTGTTAATACCAACCAATATTCAGTACTTTTCTGGATGATTAACAAAGTGGTGAAAATATAATTCACAATTTTTATATTTTCTAAAACAACATCTTCCTAAAATAAAAATATAATAAATACCAAGACTACATACTTGTAAAATGACTGTATGTGTGTAAAAAAGTAAAACCCCTTTGTTGTTTGTATTTGTTTTATTTTATTGTAAGTCGTTAGTGGTTTATTCACATACAGTAAAGACATCGTCATCACTCAGTCAGGATTTTAAAGCTTATTAAAAGTTCAAAACACACAGGTTTACATAAACACAGATAGCATAAAGAGAGAAAACTATCAAAAATAGAGGTTTTTTTCATATACATGAAGTGAAGAAGCTTTACATGTTTCAGGTCCGTTTCATGTGCGTTTGTTCCATCGACATAAATACAGGAAGTAGAAAACATGATGTGTAAATGTTCAGTCTTCTGTCATTAACTTATATATATTTAAATATAGTGTCTGCGACCATGATACACGTTCAAGAAAGAAAAGAACTGATGGATATTAGAAAATTAAAATAGTTCATAGATATTTCTGATCAGGTTTCTGTAACACGACAAGAAGAAACCTAAAAAACTGTCATGAGCTGGTGAAGAAATCTGTAATTTTGTGACTTGTTGTAAAACTTTTGTCATAATTTCCTTGAAATGAGGAGAAAATTACAAAGACATCACATGGAGTTTATTATGATTTCTAAAGGCAGTGGTGATGAAGTTATTCTCTGTTGTAAAGAGTAAGAACTAATGTATTGGTAGGTAACTTACAATTTGATGTGTAGCTTTGTTACATTTTAAATTATTCAGTGGATCTCAAACACATGGAGCAGGTTTTAGTATCATTATGATTTTCTCTGTTTCCTTTACAGTTGATACCAGATTGTGTTGATTATCTCGTTATAATTTACACCTAAAAAAATACCTGGCTGAGTCATTTGGATCTGTAAAATGTAGTGTTACATGTTTTTTAAAAAAAACACTAAAATGTCTCTTATATAAAAAACAAAAACAAAACAAAGCTGTTGTGAGCGTGAACAAAGAAAACTCTTTAGTTTCTTTATTTCCAGTGACTGAAGGTGAATAAATTCTTCATGTTGAGATAAAATGAGATTGTTTTGTTGTAAACACCCATGATGCACCTGTGGGATTTCTAAAGACTAAAAACATGGAAATCTGATCGTAGTTAATCGATCGAGGACGCAGGGTTTAGTCTTAGACGTGGACTGTTTTTAGAAACAGACGAAGCAAGTGGTCTCAAAAATGAGGCTGATGCAGAAATGCAAAAACGTGTAATACAAGCGACAGCCACTAGAGGCTGAATGCAACAAATCCTCATCTTCAATCCTGAAATATTCATCAATACATTTCTCCACAAGTCATTCTGATGTCATCAGATAAACTCTTCTTCTCAGAGATCTGGGGGGAGGAGTTAGGGGCGGGGCTAGTCTGATTGACAGGTGGTCCATCTGAAAATCATTTCATCATTAAGGAGACATTAGGCTGCGAGAAGGGGAGGAGTTAGGGGCGGGGTCAGTTTGATGCAGGTGGTTTGGAGGCTCATTCACAGCTGTACTGAGTCCTGAGGTTCAAGGGTCAGACTCACTCCTCCCCTCATATCCAAATAAGGTCACTTCTGGGTCCAACAAACCAACATGGCCACGTTCAGATACCAAACAGGAGTCCACAAACCAACAGGTGACATCACTTCCTTTGTCCATTTCTATAAACAGTCCATTTCTGAAGGTGCACTGGGTGTTATGAACTCAGTCCAGGACCTGTTGTCCCTCTGCAGTCTGTCCCCCGTCCTCTGTCCTCTGTGGGGGGTTAGAGGGGGGTCTGTGGGGGGTTGTTCCTCCTCACCCGGGCCTTCCTGCTCTCCTGCTTCATCTTCAGCGCTCGCAGTTTCTGCTGCCGCCGTTTCTCCCGGTACCACAGCTGCTCGCAGTACTCGTCCACGCTCAGGCTGTTTCCCCCGACCAGGTGCAGGTCTTTGTAGCTCCTCAGGGGAGGAGGATGCTGAGGATGCAGCCAGGAGTTCTGGGAGGCTGGAGGATCAGAGTGGCCCAGGAGCCC
>OOFC01012392.1:10519-21708 GCA_900323345.1 Pseudochromis fuscus
TTAACACCTGTTCTGATTTTGACCTTAAACCACATCTTAAATCTTTAGTATGTAAGAAGTGTCCTGCTCCCACTTCACATGTACAGTATCCATCCATACATACATACATGCAGCCCTGTACACCCTGTGGTGACCTAACCCACTGTGGAGAGAAGATTTCCTTATCTCCATGGCAGCAGCCCAGAGATGTGGAAAAAAACAGGCCAGAATGAGACAGAGGGAGATGGAGCAAGGAAGCATGAAAGAGAAAGAGGCCGAGCAGAGATGATGGAGAGGATAAAGTCCTTGACGAGGCCTGTGTGTGATTGACTGTCAGATCTAAACCAGCTGAAAAATAGTAAATAATTCTTTTCCTTAAGATTTACCGCCAGCTGCTTGTTTGATTTACGAGCCGTTTCTCCACAGAAATAGATTTGAGGATTCGACATCAGAGCTCCCTCCACTCAGAAAACACGTCCTTATATAATTTCACTGTCAGTGATTAATTGATTCTGACAGGACGAAGGAAAAAATAGATAATTTCACTCCACTATTTCCTCTTTAAGTATGTCAGAAATAACGACAGGAGGCAGAGAATAGCCTGTCACTCACGCCTCTGGGGAACTGCTCTACTTTAACTTATTGTATTTTTTAAGTGCTCACGGAGGGAAGAAGGCGAGGGGGAAAGGAGGCGAGGGAAGGAGGCGAGGAAGAGAAGAAGGAAGGATTTAAAGGTGGAAGATGGAGGAACGGGGGGAAGCTGCAAGGAGGGCAAACTGTGAGCATAAGCAGTCCTGTTTAAGGTCTTTGAGCTGAAGAGGAGAGTTAATGATCACACCCCGGGTGTCGTGGGCAGATGAAGTTGTCAGAGAACAGACCTAACACCACATGGCCCAGAGGGACAGTGCTGCTGCTGCTGCTGCTGCTGCTGCACCAGGCGCCTGCAGGGACACCTGGAAACCTCCACAACTCAAAGGAAATTAGCCCGGTAAGACCCACAGGGCGAGGGAGGATAAACTTGGCATTTTGGGATCTCCAGAGGGAGGAAGAGAAAATAGAAGAGACTTGGAAGTGACTAATGGAAAAAAAAAGCGAGGACGGAAAGGGAAGGGAAATGACTGCGGAGGAAGAAGAGACGAGAGGATGATGATGATGATGATGATGAGGATGAGGATTCAGTCTCTGGACCTGCTCTGCATTTTTCTGTCATTTTTAAATCCTCCGTATCTCCGGTTCTTCTTCGCTCTCCTTCTGTTGGGAGACAGAAATAGCATGTGGCTGTATGATACTGGTGGCACTGTGGCAGCTTGCTTGGCTTCTCCTGCGCCTGGCTTCCTGTTCCCGGCCATTGGCCCCCTCCCACACAGAAATATAAACAGACAGAGTGAGGAGGGAGCCAGTGAACACACACACACTCTCACACACACACAGTGAGTAGAGTCGGGCTGTCAGAAGTGAAGGCCAGCAGAGCGATGTGAGATGTTGTGACACTTTACCTCATTACATTTTCCCAGGCTGCTATGAATGTTGCAATAGTGCTGTCAACCAAAACCAAGACCTGTCTGAAACATACTGTACACACACACACACACACACACACACACAACACCGACGCTCCTACATCCACAAAGCTGAATTAAGACTTTTTCTGCTTTCATGTTGGAGTGTGTGTGTGTTTTTTTTTTAAATGTCTACAAGGCAGGTTTAAGGCTCACTTTGCTCGCTTCCCCTCGACGCAAGAAAATCTGGTAAACCCTGCCGATTTGGATGGTTGCCTGCACGCCGCTCTCACTACATCGTCTGGGCTCCAAGATATAATTGCGTCTGGGGGTAGTGGTGAAATAACACATCTCCACACATCCTAACATCTTAGGGAGGAATTTTTCTTCTCCTTTCTATTTTCACCAGGATAAATAAATAAAGAGGACTTTTCTGCAGCCTGTGGATCCTCCGATAGGTTGATCAGCCGTGCACTGAGCTCTCTGGAGAGCAGCACAGAGCCTTGGGCTGTACCAGAGCTGCCGTGTAGTCTGTCTATTTCCTGCTCTCCCTGCTGATCCTGATACCTTCTGTAATCCACCCGCTCCCCAACACAGCTGAAGACCCGGGACTCGACAGTACACAGCCTGCAGCACACACACATTAACATTCTCACTCTGTTTCACCTGAATCACTAAATCATTCTAACTATTGTGTGTCATTGCTTAGAGGACAAATGTAACCCTGAAACAACTGTTCACACTTAGTTTGTTACATGTTGACCAGATCACAAGTGGACAGTGTGTGAACGTCCACCACGAGGCATCGAGATCTGATCAGTCAACCCACATGTGGAGGTGGGACACATGTGACCACATGTAGCAGTGTGAACGACAGTATGTCCTGATACGTCCCAGAGGAAGACATGACAGCGTGTTTAGTCTCCTTCATCTCGCCCTGCGCTCATCTGTAACTCATTAAGACTGTGTCCTCTCACCTGAACCAGTGTGAACAGTTCACATATGTTCAGTAGTTCTCAGATTGTTTTATCTTCTCCTTCTGTTAGCAACCGTGCTAACTTCTGGCGAGTCATGTGATAAGTGTGTCAGTTCCGGCGTTGCCATAGTGACATGTCAGCGCAAGTGGTCGGCAGGAGACGCATGTTAAATACAAGTGTGAACACAGATGTGTCTCGACTGTCCACTTGTGACCTGATCACCTGAAATAACGATGTAATAATAAGTCTGAACGCACTCAGTAGTTCACTTAAAAGAAACTGTTGTGGGGTTTTTAGCAGTTTTTCCAGTTGTTGGATTTTAGATTCAGACCATAACCTGTTTATAGAACCGATGAAGCTAACTTGATGTCACCTGTTGGTTTGTGGACTCACATCCTGATCCAGGAGTTTGGTATCAGAACGTGGCCATGTTGGTTGTTTGGAGCAGGAAGTGACCATATTTGGATATGAGGGGAGGAGTGAAGAGGCGGGTGTGACCCTTGAACCTGAGGACACTGTTCAATGTGGATGAGACTGGAGTTGAAACTAACCCCGCCCCTGACTCCTCCCCTTCTCTCAGCCTAACATCTCCTTAATGATGACAGGATTTTCAGATGGACCACCTGTCAATCAGACAAGCCCCGCCCCTAACTCCTCCCACCAGATCTCTGAGAAGAAGAGTTGACTTCTGATGACAGAATGACTTGTGGAGAAAATGTATTGACGATGATGAAGATGAACATTTTTGAATTGAAGTCAGTTGGAGTTTTTTGGAGGTGGCCACTAGTGGTCATTGGGAGTATTGCACTTTTGTTGCCTCACATCTGAGACCCGGTTTCTTTGCCCTGCACAGTCTGTGGTTCAGATTTAAAAATTTCCTTAAGCACTTTAAATACTTCTGATCCATAACTGGCTTAAAAGTTGAGACTCTGGGTTTATTCTTGACCTTGGAAACAGCAGCTTGTGAAATAATCTCACCAAAGGTCCATTTAGTTGCTGCAATGGAGCTTTCATACTGGAGCAAATCCCATCACATCACATACACTTAAATGAGCTTAACATATTTGACTGACCTGCTTCTGTCTTGTTGCAGCCTCTCTCTCTCTCTCTCTCTCTGTGTGTCTGTTTTATTGAGCTGATTGTATCAAGCATCCTTCACTCCCAGCAGGCGGCTGTTTGCTAAACATAAATATTCAATTTTAGTTCATTAAACACTGTCAATGTGAGGTTTACACTAGGAATCCAGCACGGAGAGATGTTACAGTTTTGTTGGATTTCTTTTATCCCTTGTGACCTTTTCATAAAAAATGATTTCAGCTCAGTCTGTAATTATTTTTCAAGTATCTCTGAGATTAAGCAGAACTTTGGAGGACTGTATCTCTCTGACAGACCTAATATTTGTACTCTTACAATATAATAAATGGAATCATAATTCTGCAGTATTGCTTCAGTTTTTATCTGCTCACTCACTTATTTTCTTCCTCACTGTGCTGAAACCAAAGAGCATAAAATGTGGAAGGTTCAATATCTTAAACGTGAACACACTGTCTGCCGAGCTGCTCCAAGACTTTAATCTCTGAGAATTTGGATGTTCAGCATCAGAAACTTATCTTTACTCTTTCTTTGCAACTTTCTCTGTGGTCACACCTTTTATTGTAAATATCACAGCTACAGTATGAGAGCTTAGTGATGTCCGGGGGTCGTATCTCACTACAGCAGAGCACATGTGGCTTTATTAAACCAGTATCAGTGATGTAACACGACCATCCCCCGCCTCCTCCATCTCACACAAATAACCTGTTTATCTGTGCAAATGAAACCCACTGAAATGATTATTTAAAGTTGTGTCAGTAATTAGAGTAATTAGCTGTGGAGATGAAAAGCTGCAGTGTTTAAAGATGAGAATGGAAACGAGCAGGAGTCACTGAGGTCAGTGCAGATTAACAGAGTTTACATTGGACGGATATTTCATCAATGTACGACTCAGATTGTTTCTAAAAATGGACAAAGCAAGTGCAAAAGGTGCAATACCAGTGATGGCCACTAGAGGCTGGTTTAAAAAATATCTGCCTCCAACTGACTTCAATTCAAAAATTCTCATCTTCAATCCTGAAATATTCAGTCAATACATTTCTCCACAAGTCGTTCTGATGTCATGAAATCTTCTTCTCAGAGATCTGGGGGGAGGAGTTAGGGGCGGGGCTAGTCTGATTGACAGGTGGTCCATCTGATCCAGGAGTTTGGTATCTGAACGTTGCCATGTTGGTTGTTTGGAGCCAGAAGTGACCATATTTGGAAACAAAGGGAGGAGTCAGGAGGCGGGTCTGATCCTTGAACCTGGAGTCAATCAAAGCAACCACGCCCCTAAATATTCCTCTTCTTCAAGCCTAATATCAATTTAATGCAGTTTATTTTCAGATGGACCACAGGCACAGTGGGTGGTAGTTCTCTGTATGTTCACCAGTACAACCAGCACTCCCCATGTGAACATAAAGATATTACCGTATTTTCCAGACTATTGAGAGTACCTGTCTATAAGCCGCTTTTGAATTTATTCAAACAGTTTCATGTGGTCCACTCTGACCGGGTCTGATGTGACGACGCTAAATGTATCGGCGGCACGGAGCTTGCTAGCTTGTAAAAAGCTAACGAGCTTCATGCCGCCGATACATGAGAAACACCAGTGTTTAAGTTCAAAGCGTCGGAAAAAAGTAGCGGCTTATAGTCCAGAAAATACGGTAGTTTGATTGACAGGTCTGGTCTCCTATGAGAGCAGCACTGAAGTCCAGTCTTACATTTAACAGTGTCCTCAAGGGTCAGACCCGCCTCCTCACTCCTCCCTACATATCCAAATATGGTCACTTCTGGCTCCAAACAACCAACATGGCCACTTTCAAATACCAAACTCCACAAACCAGTAGGTGACATCACATTAGCTCCGCCCCTTCTGTACACAGTCTATGCTCAGTTCCATCCTTGAAGATCTCACAGGTTGAGATGAAGCTCTGCTGGCTCCCGTAGGCCCGTTACCATAGCGATCCCATGAGAAACACCGGTGTTTAAGTTCAAAGCGTCAGAAAAAAGTAGCAGCTTATAGTCTGGAAAATACGGTAATTAGAGCTGCTGAACGGTGAAAAAGTGACACGTGTGAGAGAAAGGGGCTCAAAGAGTTCGAGGCAGGATTAACGAGAAACATTTACTGTACAGGACGGGCAGTGGTTTGTTGTTGTTTGTGTTTTTTAGGTTTTTTAATTGCAGCTCATGATATCCAGTCTGGACACACACACACACACACACACACACACACACAAATGCTTTCATATGCACAAGAATAGAAACATTCACAGATTTTCTCCTGCACACACACACACACACCACAAATGTATGCACATACTCTCTAATGGTGCTACACACACACACACACACACACAGCGCTCAGCAGCATTATAGTTATTGACACAGCACAACATGGTCCGTGAAGTGGGCCCCGCTGTTTGGACGAGCGCCAGTTCAATAGAAAGGTATCCATCTATGTAGAAGGGCATGAAAATGTCAGTGCCCCACAGCAAGCTAAAGGAAGTCAATCATCCGTGGGCCTCGCACTATGAAGGATGACAAACACAGAAAAACCTTTGTGTGACAAACATTTCCATTTCAAAGCCTCACGTCATGTCAATTTATTTCTACATAAAGTCGGCTGTGATTCGGAGGCAATTAGGAGGATGGAGCGAGTGTGACCGGATCTGCTGCTGCTGCTGTGGGGTGGTGCAGAGGGATGCACCTGCACCCGGTGTTTGTGCACTGGGTGTGTGCGTCAGGGTGTGTGTGTGTTAGCGTGCATGAGTGTGTCTTTTCCTCCATGTAACTGCCAAAGAAAGTCTCCCTCTGTGTTATTAATATTGTCCTTTCTGTGGCCTCCGTACAACCCTGTCAGCTGTGAAGTCGTCGGGTGGCATTTACAGGTTCAAAGGTTTTCTGTGTAATTGATCAGACCGCTGTGTGATCTGTGCGCCTGGCATTTAGTCCACACACACAAATCAGCTTTTTCCAGCTCTGTTCGGACACACTCGCTTTCCAATGTGCTGTGAATGAATGATGACATTTCCTTTGCTTAACCTTCCACCTGCTGCTTTTGTGCATGTGCATAGTCATGATGCACCAATGCACACACACACACACACACACGGGATAATATCTTTAATTCTTGTCATTCGCCGCCTGAAAATTTTTCTCGTTATGCTTCTTCAGCTTGTTTTTGTTCTTGCTGTCCGCTCCCTCCTCACTCACTCAAACACCTATTGTTACACTTATTCACCAAAGTAATTACACCTGAGGCATTTCACACAAACAGGATTATTGCTTTTTTACAATTTTCCCTCAAATGCTGAAACACCTTTGAAAAGTGTGGGTTGCTGGAGTAAATCACAGCTTGTGGCTCCTTCTCAGACGTCGTCGGGAGGACAGCAGAGTGGTTGAAGTCTTGACCCTCTCGCTGGATGTTTGTAGTAGCTTTGAAGTTCACAACGGGCAGCCGACATCTCCACTCGCTCTCCGCTGCTCGAGCTATACAGCAAACGCATAAACACAGGATCAGCAGCCACTTAAAATCACTTAACAGACTCAGAACCTCAGAGGAAATTGAAGCTATTTTTGTGTCAAAGCCAAGAAAATGCAGAGTAAAAACTATATATGATGTCTATTTGACATCTCCTTTTATGATGAGATTGTGTGTGAATATTTATGAGTGTTGGGAGAAGAGATACAGGACATCTGCAACATGATGAAAAGGATGAAAGAAGTCCCACACTTTCATCTGTGGGCTATGAAAGGCTTTCTTTAAATCAAGGTTCCTACACAAGTATGGAAATGTAAAGAGTCTGATTTTAAAATATCCAGGTCTGGAAAATAATGGAAAATGGAAACTAGTGAATAGAAAAATATTCATCGTATAAGAATAATGAAAACAAAGGATTAATTCCATCATTTCTTTACATGATGCACATCTATTTACTCTGAATTTTTACCAAGAAGTCTGGAAATTAGCATCTGGAAAAAGCATGCAATCTTGAAATTTCAAATGTGTAGGATTCCTGTTAAATAACTTGTATCTGGAACTGTGTCTGAACCTCTGACCTCATTTGACTTTTACAAACATTTGAAAATATGTCCAATATTCGCTCCAAGAAACCTCGTTGACCGCCACTTCTGCCATCAGCAGTGAGCGATGTAACAAACATTGTTGCTTTTACCTGCTGTGGAAGTCCCAGAGGTGGTGAAACGTCCTGTCATGGTCCTCTCGTGAGGCTCTGGACGATGAAGTTCCTCCTCTGTTTCTGCTCCTCGTGATATTGGGGAATCTTTCCTCTGATTGGTTACCAGGTGACAGGTCAAGGTCAAGGTTCAAGGTTCAAGGTTCAATGTTCAAGGTTACTTTATTTATACCCATAGGTAGATTTGTTTCGCAGTTGGGTTCAAACATCTCACATCAGGCACAAATAACACACAAATAACACACAAATAACAATGAAAGGCCAGCATGAGCTGTCAGTACAACAGGAAATAAAAAATAAAAATGTCCTAAAAATGCCCTTGGCTCCACAAATCTGGAGATAAAAAGGAAGTAAAAGAGAAAATAAAAGAGAGGATAAAATGAGACAAAAACCTCAACGTCAAGGTCAAACATTTCCAATTTGTGTGATGCCAATTTGGTGTGACCACAGTGTTACAGTTTGTGTTCATTTGAATAACTCCAATTTAAACCACCAACAAACTTATATTTATGCTGTGCTGGGATCAGGGTTTGGTTTTCAGAAAACATATCCTGGGTTGTTTTTAATCCAGAATTGTCTCAATATCGGACTAACTGCACGCTGCATCCCAGTATTTTGTTATTTTTGTTTTCCAGCAATTTCCACAATCAAACAATAAATTTATCAGCCCCAAACTCTTCAAACCAGTTAAAGAATAAAGCTGATCAGGTATCATCACATACTGATATGAAGAGCTGCTAGAACCTGATTGGTGCACAGCAGTATGTGACATCACCCTCGTGTTTTCACCCCTCGTGCTTTGAATCATTTTCATTTAAACTCAGTTGCCCCTCAGGGATCAATAAACTTTACAGATTCTGATTCAGATGAAATGTTCCCGGTAGACGACTGAGCGACAGGAAGAGTCTTTACTCTTCTTCCTGTCAGTTGTAAAGTTTATCATTTTGTGTCACATCAAATGTAGCAGAATATTTACTTGTCCAAACCTAAATTAAAAACCTTTTTTTAATTTTATCATCATCATGGTTCCTCTTGCTTCTAAATTGACGCCTGAAGACAATGCAGAGAATTTTCTTGGTATTAGAAATTACCAGCAGCATCAAATCTAATGAGCCGTGCTTTTATGTTGTCATTTGCATCAGATGTGAGCTTTTAATTAATCCATAGACCTCTCGGATCCTTTAATACCCAGTTACAGTGCTGATATATGGATGGAGCAGAATATCTTGTGTTTGGAGATAAAGATGCTTCTGAACAATCAGCCGCTGTTTGTCTCATTATTTGAGCACAGGGACTTATCCACATCCTCATTAGAGGGAAAACATTCACTTGACTTCATCCAACGTGTACTTTGTAATGTTCACACTTTGTTTAAAGAGTTTTAAAAATCAGTTTCTAATAGGACCTTCAGTGTCTTGTAACCATGGAGTATATTTTACAGCACAGTTATTATAAGACTAAAATAATGTCCCTTGTTTTAATGCATTCCAGTCCTGGGCTGAGGTATCGATTCCTCTCCTGCTGCCTTTATAACCCCCTGAGTGCTCTCCCTCGGTTTGCTGGATATTAGTGGTTAAACCTGCGAGGATTCATAGCAGTGAAATAGCTGATTGGGGCTGAAGTCTCATTTATACATCGGAGAAGGAGCTCTTTACCGGGGCGAGAATTGAAAGCATAAATCTCACTGTTGGAAAGTAGGAAAAGACCCTCAACCCCCACAAACAGAGGGACAAACAACTGAGGGAGGACGTGATGGAGGTCCGTGCACGTGGCGGCCATTCGTTTTCTTATTTTCAGATTTCAAAATAATAACGAAAAATAAACCGTTTCACGTTTTTTTCAGTGATAATACAAAATGGAAAACGGAAAACGTAATTAAATATCCGTTATCCGATTTAATTAGATGTGTTTGTAAATGGAAATTAAAATAAAAATATGCCCACGCTGGCTAGCTAGCTCGTGGTACAACTTCCGGGCTAAGGAGCCAACACAAGCCGGAAATAGAGAAGTGAATTTTCTACGGGTGTATTTTAATTTTAATTTCCATTTAAAACACATTTAATTAAATCGGATAACGGATCATGGATAATGAATTACGTACCGTTTTTCATGTTGTGTTATCCATGAAAAAACAGGAAACGGTTTATTTTTCGTTTTTATTTTGAAATCTAAAAAAAGGAAAACGAATGGCCGCGATGGTACGTACCCGGCGGCCATTCGTTTTCTTATTTTCAGATTTCGAAATAATAACGAAAAATAAACCGTTTCCCGTTTTTTTCAGTGATGATACAAAATGGAAAACGTAATTAAATATCCGTTATCCGATTTAATTAGATGTGTTTGTAAATGGAAATTAAAATAAAAATATGCTCATGCTAGCTAGCGAGCTCGTGGTACAACTTCCGGGTCACGGAGCCAAAAAAAAAGAACCGGAATTAGAGAAATAAATTTTCCACGGGTGTATTTTCATCTTAATTTACATTTAAAACACATTTAATTAAATCGGATAACGGATCGTGGATAGTGAATTACGTACCGGTTTTCATGTTGTGTTATCCATGAAAAAAAACAACGGTTTATTTTTCGTTTTTATTTTGAAATCTAAAAATAGGAAAACAAATGGCCGCGACGTACACGGACCGATGGAGTTGATCTGGAGCGGGGCGTAGCTTTGGCCGAGTAAACAGGTAATAGGAATTTAATCTGATCTATTGAACTGACAGATAATCCCAACAGGGGAATGAGGAAAAGGCTGGCCCAGGGCCCTCTCCCGCCCAATTTCTGTTAACTCTCTGTCTCTTTCCTTCTCCGAGTCTCTCTATCTCTTTCTCCGTCCCTTTTCAATTATTCATACCATGGTTTCGACACATGCCTGCAGTAAGCCTCCAGATACTCTGTCAACCAGCACCACCCCCGGTTTGTCTGGCTCCTCTCTCCCTCTCTCTCCATCCTCCCCCATGTTCCTGTCTCTATTCCCTCATCCTCAAATTCGCCGGATTTCCTCAGGTACACACAGGAGAGCTGGGGATAAACAACAAGAGCAGGTTAAATATTTATCCTGCAATCAAACACTTCTACCCGAACGCTGTATTCAAAACTCAATTTGGTATTTGTCATAATGGGACCACGTCAACTTTTCACTTCCGTTCGCTGCCTCTCAGGATGAAAATAAAAATGTTGGCTGGAAGACGAAGCTGGTAGGGTCGCGAGCGTGTTAGCGGCACCCAGAAATTAGCACAGTGGCTGGCACATGCTTATCGCTCCATCCGTCCCTGTGCCAGCAGATAAGTGGAGCACTGCTCTCCTCCACTCCCTGGAGACTGCACTAGTTGCCCAGGCCCCTGATTTGGTTGTACTGGGGAGTGAGCCAGAGAGTGATGGACACACACACACACACACACACACACACAGCAGACTGGAGACAGAAAAGCAAAAGCAAAGTCTTTCAGTCACCTCACCTGTCT